>CABHPH010158007.1:0-19408 GCA_902168325.1 Peromyscus nudipes
GGCAAAAGATCGGGTGTCTGTGTAAAAGCTTCATGTGAGTGAAAAATAAAAAAAGAAGAGGGGTGTGACACGGACCAAAACGGCTAAGGCTGTAGAGGGTATAATATGAGCTTGATGTAGAGCTACAGTTTAAAGTTGCAGCGACTTCACAGGGTAGGTGCTGTCATGACCACCTTGACTTTCCAGATTAAGAAGCAGGCGTGGGCTGGGGAGGTACCTGCTGGGCAACCATGAGGACCTGAGTTCCCCAAACCCATGTAAAGAGGTTGAGCATGGAAGTGTGCCTGCTCCCCACTCTGCATCCCGGTGACACACACACACACTCTCTGTACACATATGTTTACATGTATGTGGAGGTCGAAGGACAACCTTGAACACCATTCTTCAGGCACGGCTTTTTGATTGAAATCTCTCATTGGCCTGGAACTTCACCAAGTAGGCTAGGCTAGCTGACCAGCAAGCTCTAGGGATCGGTCGGTCCTCTTGTATCACCGGGATTACAGGTCTGTGCTAACACACCTGGCCTTCTACAAAGTAAGCGCCTTAACTAATGGAGCCATCTCCCCAGCTCTTCCAGTGAGGCGTGTGTGTGTGTGTGTGTGTGTGTGTGTGTGTGTGTGTGTGTGTGTGTGTGTAAATATTGTATGGATAGTATATGTATGATGTACGTGAAGGCAAGAGCATACAAGTCACAGTATGCACGTGGAGGTCAGAGGACAACTTTTGGGAGCCAGTTCTCTCCATCTACCCTGGGATTTAGGCTTTGAACTCAGGTTGTCAGGCTTGTGCAGCTGAGACATCTTGCTGGCCCATCCCTCAGTGAGTCTTCTTTTAAAAATGTGTATACACGTTTGCCTGCCTGTGTGTATGTCTGTACACCTCATGTGTGCCTAGAGCCTGTGGGGCAAGAAGAGGGCATTGGATGCCCTGGAACTGGAGTTAGAAATGGCTGTGAGGCATCATGTGGATGCTGTGAATCGAGCCTGGGCCCCCTCAGAGGATGCTCTTAATCGCCGAGCCATGTCTCCAGCCCCGTCGTTGAGTCTTACAGCGGTTATTAGGTACACATAAGCACAAGCAGTTACCCTTGCCCTTTGGAAGTCAAAGAAGCAAAGGGAGAGGACATGTCAGGAAATTACACACTGTTGGGGGAAGCACAGCAAGGGATCGGAATGGGCTTCAGTTCTGGAGATGAACTAAGCTGCCATAAAGGATGATTGCTGTTTGGCCTGGCCAGTTGGAAGGGAAGAGTGGCCAGAGCATAGAAGGAAGGGAGGGCAGAGAGGCAGCGACTGTATCCCTTGTATCCACCTGGCTTGTGGATGAGTGCCGCGATGGACCCTCAGTGGAATCGCAGTCTCTCTTTGGCTCATGAAGATGGAAGGCTGGCTAACTTATTCCTGCATGCCAAATGGGCAATCTGGACCCCGGGGCAACATTTGTCTTCTGGTGAATTCTCTGTGAAGAGATGAGAACTGTATCTGGAGAAAGCCAAGGGCATAGGAGTAGTTACAATACAACCAAACGTTGACACAATGGGATAGTTTGAAACCCTCGATTCAGTAGTCACATCAAGGAGGGCAAGGGCTACAGTGTGCAGCTGCACGTGAACACGCCCAGCAGTACTGTGACTCCCTCACAGAAACACACGGACCAGGAAGTTTTCCAGACACATTTTCTCTTCTGTAAAATGGGGACAATGACTTAGCGGGTGAAGTGCTTGTCGCGCAAGCTGGGTTTGGATATTCAAGACTCATGTAAAAGCCAGGCATGGCGCATGTCTGTAATCTTAGCACTGGGGAGTCAGAGACCGGAGGACCATCAGCTACTCACCGGTCAGCCAGTTTGGCTGAAACAGTCAGCTCCAGGTCCAGGGAGAGACTCAGTCTCAAAAACACAAAGTGGAGAGTAACTGAGGAAGACACCCAAGTCCACCTCTGGTCTCCACATGTGCACGCACAGCTAAGTGCATCACCAACTTATTACACACACACACACACACACACACACACACACACACACACACACACACGGAAATGACGATTTAATCTATCCAAATTAGGGCGCCGGAGAGATGAAATGGATTAATATGCATGAAGTGTGCAGGGGGATTCCTTTTGACTTACATGACTTGAAGTGAGAGACACTCTTGTGGGGAGACACTCTTGTGGGGAGGTGCTGGCTAGCTTCAAATGTGACACAGGCCGCAAGTGAACATCTGTTGAAAGAGGTGAAGTGCAGAAATGGGGCCCAGAGCAGCTGTAAAACAAGCATCCTTCCACAGGAAGGGACCCGGGAGCAGACTTGATTTGGTCACACGGTGGAGTCTATAGGAAATAGAGTTTGCTTGACTTCACATCTTTAAAGAGGCAGATGTTTATCAGCTTTACTGTGTTTAACATGAAGCAAGGCCCACCAAGAAGTTACACATACACACAGCCACCTCCAGCAGGATGACTGAGGAGCAATAGCTCTTATTTTTTAAAATGATTGGCATTTCACGGAGGGAAGGTGGGGGACACGAGACCGAAGTATCAAAAAGCAGGTTTCGCCTTATCTCCACCCCTACTCCCACGTCATTCCTTTTTCTTTTTTCTTTTTTTTTTTTTGAGACAAGACTCAGGCTGAGCTTGAACTTGACACAAAGCCAAGAATCATCTTGAACTTCTTTCCTCCTGGCTCAGCCTCCAGGGTGCTGAGGTTGCAGGCACACATCACCACACCAGCTTTATGAGGTCCTGGGGATTGAATCCAAGGCCCTGTGCACCCTAGGCAAGCACTCCAATAACTGAGCTACAGCCCCAGACCTCTCTTTTTCTTTCTCCTCTCCTCCCCTCCTCTCATTCCTTACCCCGTTTTCCTCTCTCTCACTCCTCTCTAGAAGGGTTTTACGTAGCCCAGGCTAACCTGAACTTCTCCATCCCCCTGCCTCAGCCTCCTGACTGCTGCATGGCAGCCATGATCACACCTGGTTATCATGGTTTTTTTTTAAAGGACTTGGAGAAAAAAGTAGGCATAACTTATTTCATTGGGGCATTATTAAGTTATTCTTTTTATTATTTGACAGGTTTGAAAATTTTTATTTTTCACCTAAAGAGATATACTCTTCGCATTTTCCTCTCACCATAGAACTAATTTTGCATTGTGTTCTGGTGCCCACACCTACTTTGGTTCCTCAGCTCTCTCCATCCTTGCTAGAAACAGTATACTTTGCATCCTTCTCTTTGGGGATTTCCACTGCAGCCTGCCCACTTTCAGTAAATGCTAACCCCATTTCCCCCTTCACCTCAGCCAAGCTGCTGGGTAGCAACTGATCACGGGGTGTCTTTCGGGGTGGGGGTGGGGTCACAAGTGCGACACGCAAAGCCTAGTGAAAACGAAATTTCTTCTAAGGTGACTTTGCTCAGGGTGAGTGCCAGCTCAAGGGACAGCAGCGGACAGAAGTACTGTGGATGAGACCAAGCAGTCAGAGGAAATGGGTGATGAAAACGGCAGGAAGGGTAGAGGGCTGGCAGCGGCCCCTTGGCAACCAGATGCCGTGGACCGTGCTGCCTTGATGACAGGCAGCTGAGGCAGTGTACTGATTGGCTAAGAGCGGCTGAGAGTTTGTTAATGCAGCTGGCTTTCCACCTGAAACTGACTTGCTACAACTTGTAGTCTAGCTTGTTGGTTTCTGTAAAGAAATGAGGTCCCCTGAGTTGTAGCCCAAGGGGACTATTTTACTCTGCTGGCAAATCCAAGCATTGAACCAGAACACAGAGTAGGTCCTGCCCAAAGCTTGTTGATTGGCTAGATGGCTGTCTTGGTCTGTTTTGTGCTGTTACAGCAGAATACCAGACTGGGTAATTCATTTTTTTCTCCAAATTAGTATCTATCTATCTATCTATCTATCTATCTATCTATCTATCTATCTATCTATCTATCTACCTACCTACCTACCTACTTATCTATCTGACAGGGTCTTTTGTAGCCCAGGCTTGTCTCCAACTCAATATATAGCTGAGCATGACCTTGCACTTCTGATGCTCCTGCAGCATCTATCACCTAAGTGCTGAGGATGCAGGTGTATAATACTCTACTGGGTTTATGCATCACCACACCAGGCTTTATGCAATGGGGATGCAACCCAAGGCCCTGTGCATGCCAGGCAAGTACTCCACCAGCTGAGGAGTAGCCCCAGCTCTGCACTAAGTAAGTTATGATGAACACAGATTTGTTGGCTCGTAGTTCTGGATACTGGGAAGTCCGGGTGAGGGGTTGGCATCTGGTAAATGCCTTCTTGCTCTGGCATCTTGTGGCAGGACAGACGGAGAGAGAAAGGAAAGACAGAGGAGCATAGTAAGAAAACAACACACATTTCTCATGGCATTTATTAAATGAGCTTGTGTGTGTGTGTGTGTGTGTGTGTGTGTGTGTGTGTGTGAGAGAGAGAGAGAGAGAGAGAGAGAGAGAACGAACAACCTCGGGAAGTTGATTCTCTTCTTCCACCGAGTAGGGCCTGGGTGTGAACTCAGCTCATCAGGCTTGGTGGCATGTGTTTTTACCTCTACTGAACCATTTCACCAGCCAATTTGTTCTCTAACAAGGTGCCGTCTCTAGCAACAATAGTGTTAACATACTCGTGAGTTTCAGAGAGCTCCTGGTCCAACCATCTCTTAAAAGTTCTTCTTACTATGCTTGCAGTGGTGACTAAACTCTAATACAAGTCTGGGAGGGGACAAGCATTCAGACCACAGCAATGGCCATTCCAATACTGCTGTTACCCATACATACTAGATAGCCTTTCAGTCCAGAGAGAGACTCCCTGGTGTCTCTGTCCCCGACTAGTACTGAGTGGTGAGAGGGTGTGCTCCCCAGATGAATGCAGAATGAGTGAAGGTAAGCTCTAGCATGCGTGTCTAACCTACAGTCCGCAGGCCACATGGACCCCAGGATGGGTAAGAATGTGGCCCAACACAAAATTGTAAGCCTACTCAAAAAGCTATGACATTTTTTTTCAATTTGTGTGTGTGTGTGTAAGTGTGGGGGTACACATGCGTGTATGTGGGTGTGAAGGCCAGAGGACAACTGTGGGTGTCAGTCCATAGGCACCATCTACCTTTTTTTTCCTTTCAGGCAGTCTCTCACCTGCCTGAAGCTCACTAGGTAGGCCTGGCTGGCTGGTGGGTGAGCACCAGGGGTCCGCCTGTCTTTATCTCTCTAGATCTGGGATTACAAGTGTGGCTATCACATCTGGCTCTTTTATATGGGACCTGGAGATTGACTTCAGTTCCTCAGGATTGCAAGCCAAGCACATCTGTGTGTGTGCGTGTGTGTGTGTGTGTGTGTGTGTGTGTGTGTGCACGCGAGTGTGTATAGACTTGATTTCACTGTTCTTCAGCATGCCCCTTAGTCTAGAGAAGCCAAAAGATTGGATACCCCTGCACTTCCTTAGCAGGCTGGTTTCCCATGGCAACTGGACGAAAGCTCTCTAAACTGCCAGGACCTGGGGGCTTTCTACATGAATACCTCTCTAAACTGCCAGGACCTGTGGGCTTTCAACAAAGTAGTTTGATGAGTTCCAGTTGGCTGGCAGATACGGAAAACAGCTGTGATTTCCAGAGAGCAGATCCTGTGGCTGTCGAAATCTGTTATCTTTGCCTCTGCTTGCCTTTTATCTCTTCCCTGAGATAACAGTCTTCACTGTCTTGCATTTTACAGTCAAATAAACTCATTAAAGATCACCCTTTGACTGCTCTGTACACCATTTGAGCTGCTCCTTTAAGCAGTTTGTGACCAGGGTTTTAATTAGGAATCTCAAACACATCATCAAGTTGCTTGAGAAAGTTGAAAAGGCTTTTTAAAAAAACAAAACAAAACACTTCCCCCCATATAGGAATTGTGACTTACTGATTTGCTCTTTTATCCAATAAACATACAAGGAGCTACTTACCCCCTAGATCCACTGCTTACAAATCTCTCTCCTCCTTAGGTTCCTACTTTATAAAATAGAACCCATGATAGGACTTACCCTCCCAGGTTGCCGTAGACATTACATGCTTAACATAAAAGAATTGCCCTCAAGAATATGACCATTGTTCTAGGGATGTGGCTCGGTCAGTAGAGTGCTTGCCTAGCATGCAGGAGGCTCTGGGTTTGGTCCCCAGCTCTGACTAAACTGGGCATAGTGGCTTGTGCCTGTAATACCAGCACTTGAAAAACAGAGGGAGGAGGGTTGCAAGTTCAAGGTTATCCTTGGCTATATAGTGAATTTGAAGCCAGCCCAGGTTATACTAGACCCTGTCTCAAAAAAGAAAAACAAAAATCTCTACCACTTTACCACTCTATGTATGTATGTATGTATGTATGTATGTATGTATGTATGTATGTATCTATCTATCTATCGCAAAGCTCCAGACCTTAGCACAACTGACTCCATGACAGAAGTACCATTTAGGCTATAAAACTCAGCATGTAGACACCACCACCTGCCAAAAATGAAAACAAAGGCCTATTCTATCAAAGTCCATAGCTATGGAAAAGTCTCTAAGTGATTTAACCTTGCTTTTTGGCTTCTGTAGTTCTGCGTCTGGCTAACTGTTCTTGTTAACTGAAGTATGTCAACCCAGAACGTGTTTTTTGTGCTTAAAATCTCACCCTGAGGAAGACTCTGGACTATGCTGGAATCCTGAGCACCCTCGCTGGCCGGCTAATAAAGACTTTCTATTGGTTTAAACCCATGTCCGAGCAGTCTTCTCTGGTAAATGCCCCACAGCACTATCTATCCATCCATCCATCTGTCTGTCTGTGTCCTTCATTCAGTCCTATCTCAAAAGCTCTCACTCCAGTCCTCCGTATGCTCTCAGTCCAGGCTGAGCCTGTCAGGGCTCCCCTGGTTGAGCTCCCAGCTCGGTCACAGACTCCCGTCTGCTCCCAGCTCTGCCTTTCACTTCTGCTTAGGCTGCAGCCCTAGCCAAGGCCCGAGCTCCGAAGCTGGTGATGTCTACCTTCCCTCACTTCTCTAAGACAAGTGCCTTCTTCCTTCCCGTTGGACTTAAGGCCTGTCCAGTGAGAAAGTCCTCCTGGGTCGCCACAGGCCAAGTTCTTGACTATTATCTCCACAAACCCACAAACAGCTCCAGAGGAGGCAGCGGTGACTGAGCTGGTGGGGTATGATCCTGAAGGGGTGGGGCAGGAGGGGAGACAGACAGAGAGACAGAGACAGGGAGACGTGGAGAGACGGAGACAGAGATTGTAGTGCTACACAAAGAGGGTGTCATTACTTCTATGGTAGGCAAAAGATTATTGACTTTTGACATCAGACAGAAAGTAGTCCCCTGGCTGGGCGGTGGTGGCACACGCCTTTAATCCCAGCACTCGGGAGGCAGAGGCAGGGGGATCTCTGTGAGTTTGAAGCTAGCCTGGGCTATGGAGTGAGCTCCAGCACCGGCTCCAAACAGACAGAGAAACCCTTTCTCGAACACACCCCCCCGAAAAAAAAAAAAAAAAAAGAAAGAAAGTAGTCCCCTTTATGGTCTAAATTTATTTAACTTTAATGAATCTCAGTCTTTTCTTTCTGTCTTCTCTTTGAGGTTACAAGATTCACCTGGTTTGCCCTTTAAAACCAAACAACGTCAATTGCATTCACTTCTATTTCCTTGGCCTGGTAGTTGTCTTACTTCCTGTGGTAGTCCTAAACATATTTTCAATCATCTTTAATAGGAACCCTGGGGCTCCGATACTGCGTTTTTTTATTGCTTGCTGCAATGTGGTTTCTGCCGCCTCCTGAAACTTACAAAGCGATCTGTGGACTGACAGCTGTTGAGTGAGTTTCTTATCTCTGTGAAGCACTGGAAAGGTAACTGAGTGGCAGGTGCAACCTGAAATTTAAAATGTGTGCGGCTCTTGTTTTTTTCCAGGGGCCTTCAGAGAGGGGATGTGTTTTCCAGTGCCTGGGCTTGGGTGACGTAGGTCTGTCACTCAACGAGCTCTGAAACAAATTATACTCTTCTTATGTTTCTCAAACAGGGTCATATGTAGCCCAGGCTGGCCTCAAGGCTAGCCAAAGCCCTTGAATATTTGATTCTCCGATGCTGGGATTATAGGCCTGTGGTCAGTTTTTTGTTTTTGTTGTTGTTGTTGTTTTTTTTTTTTTTTTTTTTTTTGAAACAGGATCTTACTGTGTAGCACCAGCTGGCCTCAAACTCACGGAGATTCCCTTGCATCTGCCTCCTGACTAATGGGATGAAAGGTGTCCCTTGCCTTGGCCAGCTCCACACTGGGTTTATATTGATGCTGGGGATGGCATCAAGGGATCTGTGAATGCCAAGCATTGTACCAACTGAGCTGCACCCCCAGTTCCTTTTCCCACTTATCAAACAGACAAAATAAGCTCGTTCCTGCCCTAGCTGTAGCCATCCAAAATAGAGATAATGTACACATCTAAAGGTCTCAGGAATGGGAAGGAGGTCGCCCGTCCTGGGAAAGAGAGAGGGACTGAATCTTTCCATTGCTAACTCCCCTATCCCAAATATGGGCAAACTCTGGTTAAGACAAACAGCAAGTGAAAAGAAGTCTCAAAAAGGAAATGAATTGAGAAGAATGGGTGAAGGCTCCTATCCCCAGCCGCCTGGGAGGCAGGGCAGAGAGGGGGAGGGATGGAGGGAGAGAGGGAAGAGGTAGCAGCCCGCGTGTAAGTAGTTACTTCTTTCTTTTTTTTAGACCTCCATGTGAGGTCTGGACTCAGGACTCTCAACTTCACATATTTTGACAGGGTGTGTCTTTCAAAGGCATAGGGCTGAGTTGTAGCGCTGTGAGAAAGTTGAGCTCACTGACGTATTTTGAGAGGGATCGGAGAGCACACAAGATGACTTGCAGGCCTAGAGACCGTTCCCACTGCCCCCATAGATGCTGCTCCTGCTGCCGCCAAGCCTTTCCTGTCTCTCGGAGCTGAACAGTTCCTATAACTTTCTAGTAGTTATTCATAATTCCAGCCCTGAGTGTGCTCGTGGTCAAGGGGGCTTAGCTATTTCCTGCAGGGGCTTGTATGCAAACCAGTGCTCCCTAGTCAGATCCCAAACCCGTCTGGTGCCAGCAGCATTCCTGGGCCTCTGTATGTCTGAAACAGTGCTCAGCAGGGTGAAAACAAAGTTACCGTGTTAATTCATTCTAGATATGACAGCACCAAGGGCAGCTGAGATGGCTCGGCAGTTGAGAACATTTGCTGGCGGAGCAGTGGTGGCGAACCCCTTTAATACCAGTACTCTGAGGGCAGAGGCAGGTGGATCTCTGAGTTCAAGGCCAGCCTGGTCTACAGAGTGAGTTCCAGGACAGCCAGGGTGACACAGAGAAACCCTGTCTTGAAAAAGTCAAAACAAGCAAACAAAACAAAACAAAAGAGCATTTGCTCTTCTTGCTGATGACCCAGGTTCGGTCCCCAGCTGTCATGTCCTATGGCTCACAACAGCCTGTAACTCCAGCTCCAGGTTATCTATCTTACTCTCTCTTCTGGCCCCCGCTCAACTGCACTCACATGCACAGATCCACCTGCACACACACACAATTCTGTGTAATTGAAAATAAAAATATATTGTAAAAAGACAGTTTTAGGGGTTGGGGAGAAGTTGGCTCAGTCAGTAAAGTGCTCACCTTCCAAGCACAAGGACCTGATTTTGGTCTCCAGAATCCAAGTAAATAAAAAGCGAGGTGTAGCAGTATATATTTGGTATCCTGGTGATGAGGATACTGAGTCAGGCAGATTCCTAGGACTTGCTGGCCAGCCATCCTAGCCTACTTAGTAAGAAACCAGGCTGCTGAGAACCCTGTCTCAAAAACCAGGGTGGATGGTATCTGAAGAAGGATATTTGAGGTTGTTTTCTGACCTACACATGCATTCATACAGATACACACGTACTTACACACACATACATGCACGCGCACACACACACACACACACACACACACACACACACACGAGAGAGAGAGAGAGAGAGAGAGAGAGAGAGAGAGAGAGAGAGAGAGAGAGAGTAGTATGTCATTCCTTGAGAAATGAGTGGGTCCCAAAGAGCAGAGAGTCATGTGTGAGGACTGAGCCCCACAGAGAGATGCTAGGCCAGTGAGAATTCCCTTGTTGGTGTCGCTACAGATCTGAAAGCGAGAACTACACTCGCTGAACATCTCCCGTTCCAGGTAGCTCATCCTCTTAGGTAGTAGCTACGGACACATTCTCTCCTCAAGCCGTCAGTAGCTTTCCCTCCTGTGTATCTTCAGAGGAGCACCTCTCTTATTTCTGGGTAAGACAGAAACCCCTAGAAGACCATCCCTGTCAGCCCCCACCACCCTAACCGCTGAGCCATCTCTCCAGCCCCCACGACCTGAACTCCCCCTTCACCCCTCTGTTCCAGCCACGGCCACCTCTTCAGCTCTCTTGTAGTAAGAGACAAACGGGATGGAAATCCCAGGGAAGTCAACCCCTCTCCACTCCACACTTGCCTTCCTGAGCATTACCATGTTGCTGTTTTTCTCTCTTATGAAGTGTTTATGTCATTATTCTTTATCAATAAAAAAATCGAGAGTCAGATATCAGGTAAGAACCTGAAAGATCAGAGAAGCCTGGGGTGGGGGTGGGTGGGTGGGGAGCCACCAGTAACTTCCTACCTCTTCTGTTCCTTCCTCCAAAAGGGCCGAGACCCTCTCTCAGCCCCGCCTTACTACTTCCTGTCTCCTGTCTGTCTACAGTCCTCCAGACCTCTATGGTTAATTTTGGTCAGCTGGTGGCTGGCCTCGCTCTCTGACTGCAAGCAAGCTTTATTTGTCAGGACACAATCAAAATATCACACAACACTCTTATTCTCATCAGCCTGCAAATCAGAACGCAACAGAACCTTCTGCGGGCCCGTGTCTCCTTCCAGCTACACCTTGGGTGCCGCCCTTTTTACAGCAGGACTTTCAAAAGAGTGTGCTTTGTCCCTTCATCTCTTTTCTTCCCATCTGCTTCTTGAACTCTTTAAACAAGACTTACTCCTTACCATCCACCAAAAAACTCCCTTCCAGTGCCCCCTTCTCTTCTCTGTGTGTGTGCACACACGTGCATGCGTGCACACTCGTGTTTGTGTGTGTGTGCACAAGAGCTTGCATGCATGCATATGTATGTGTGTAGGAACTCTAGGGTTACAGACACGTGCTATCACATCTCCCTTTGCCTGGATTCTGGGGATCCACACTCAGGTGCTCACACTTGTGTTTGCAAGCATTTTAAACATGGAGCCATCTCTCCAGCTCCTATTTTTTTAGATAAAATATATTTTCTTTATTCTTTGATAATTTCATATACATACATACATACATTATACATACACATACACATATGTACATACCTGTATTCTCACCCCAAATCTCCCCTCCCACCTCCTGAGTACCCCCCACAACCTCCCCCTCCCACCTGCACAGCCTTCCCTTTATGTCTGCTTTTGTAACCTGCTGAGTCCAATGAGTCCTGCCTGCAAGAACGCTGACTGACCTTGCTGGCTTGACCTTGTGCAGGTCTGCTGCAGGAAAGCATAGCTGCAGGGAGTTCCCGAATGCATAGCCTGGTCATTTCCAGGAGGCATCATTTCACAGCGCTCCTCCCCATCCTCCAGCTCTTCCGGGAGCCTTGGTGAGGGGTGGGGTAGGGGTGGTACTGACACAGATGTCCTGTTTAGGGCTAAGCACGCAATCCTTCTCTGTGTAACAGCCCTGGCTGTCCTGGAACTCAGACCAGACTGGCCTCGAAGAACTCACAGAGATCCTTCTGCCTCTCCCTCCCGAGTGCTGGGATTAAAGGTGTGCGCCACCACTGCCCGGCTTTATTTTTATTTTAAGACAGGTTCTCTTGTAACTCAGGCTGGCCTGGAGCTTGATGTGTAGCTGAGAATGACCTTGAACTCCTGATCCTCCGGCCTCTACCGCTCAAGTGTTGAGATTCAGGCATGTGCCACCACACCCAGCCTGAAACACTTTGCTCCTCCCTAATACAGGCTCTTTATAGGAGTCCCTGAGCCCTAAGGGCTGGTGGGCTCCAACATCTAGCCCTGTGACTCTGTATCTCCAAATATACTAAATCACAAGCTGATGTCATCCAGTTTCAGGACCTCAGAGACTACTTATAGACGGATAATTCTCCACTCTAGAGCTCTCATCCTGATGTCTGTACACCCCACGGCTGAGAGCCCTCCTCCTTGTCTTCTCTGCTTAGATGTAGAATAAACTTCACAAATAAACATCAGCCAAAACAAATCCCTGACTTCTCACTGCCTCTGTTTGTCCGAGTTCTGTCATTTATGATGGCTTTTCCTGCTTCTGTGTTGGCCTTTCTATTGTAGTCTCCACTCCACAACTGAAGTGATGTTTTTTTTCTTTTCTCATGTTTATGTGTGTGTGTGTGTGTGTGTGTGTGTGGTATGTGTGTATATGTGTTTGCATGTGCACATGCATGTGGGTGCATAGGTGTGGGCACCTACGGAGGCAGGAGGTTGACATCAAGTATCTTCTCGATTACTTACCACTTTATTTAACGGTGTCTTTATGTACAGGTTCTCAGGCTGAACCTGGAGCTCATCAGTTCCAGCTAGTCTGCCTTCTGCCTCTCCTGTAGTGAGATTTCCGTGGGCCACCATGACTGTTTGGTGTTGCATGGGTTCTGGGGCTCTGGATTCTGATCCTCACATTTTCATAGCAAGAGCTTTGCCCACTGAGCCGCCCCCCAGCCCTGGAGTGATCTTCTCAGAACTGAGCAGGTCGTGTTCTTCCTCTGTTCAGATGCTCTGCCTGCCTCCTTTCCATTTCTTTCAGAACAGATTCTCAAGTTCTTATGATCTGTCTTGAATGACTCTTCTGGCATTGGCTACAGCCTGCTTTTCTCTGTTCTTACTGTATTGCCATACATTGGACCTCTTGCGGTCACCTCAGGACCTTTGCACCTGCTGCTCGGCCTGTCATAGTGCCTTCCTGCTCCACAGCCACAGGAGTCACTCCTTGTTTCACCTGTACCCTGCTCAAATGTTGCCCCCCCCCCCTTTGTTTTTCTTTGAGACAGGGTTTCCCTGTGTAGCCCTGGCTGTACTGGAACTCGCTCTGCAGATCAGGCTGGCTTTGAACTCACCTAGATCTGCCTGCCTCTGCCTCCCGAGTGCTGGGATTAAAGGTATGCACCACCACTGTCCGGCTCAAACGCTCGTTAGAGATGTCTTCCTTGACTTCCATCTCCTGAATACTAAATAGCTTCTTCCTCTCACGTCCCCTCATCTCCATCCACTACCCTGATTTCTTTTTATAGCTTTCATCATTGTACATTGGTTTGAGACAGGATCGTGTTAGAAAATAGATGATATCCTCATTGTAGGGTGATTTCATGAATAAACTCTTTTCAAGGATCTGGGCAGAATTAAGAGAACCAATCAAGTGTGGGAGACATCCAGGGTTTGGCATCGTGGGGAAAATGGGTATGATGAGATCTTACGGGTCTCATCTCTTCTGACCTGGTTCCTAGTCTACCATGTACCCTATGTCACGTATTCATTCGTTTTTATTGTTTATGGAGTGGGATTTTTCTTTTAGTTACCGCTTTCACAGAGCTTACAGTCTAGTGAGGGGAAAAGATCCTCACTGGTAAACAGATAAAGAACACATGTTGGTGTCCTGGCTACTGTAATACTATTTACAATAGCCAGGATGGGGAATCAGCCTGGATGTCCAGCAACAGGCAAATGGATAAAGAAAACGTAATTGATAAATGGGTGATAGATTGCTATGAAATGCAGATATAAATCAGAAAGGTGATAGATATAAGATAGAAATACATATTATAGACAATTTTAATTTGAGACAGGGTCTCATGTAGTTCAGCCTGGCCTTGGACTCCCTATGTAACTGAGGATGACCTTGAATTTCTGATTCTCCCACCTGACCTTCGCTATGCTGGGATGATAGGAGTGAGCCACCACTTCAGTTTATAAGCCGTGTTGGGGATGGAACCCAGGGTTTCATGAGGGCTAGGCAAGCACTCTACCAACTACACTACATCGTCAGCCAAGGGAAGCGGTTTTCTCAGTCAGTAAATCTGTCCTGCTAATGAGGATCTGAATCTCACCCCAGCGCTCACACAAAGCCGTGTGGCAGTGCACATCTGTAACCCACGAGCAGCTGTGGGAGGGGAGGCGGAAATAAGAGGGTTCCTGGAGCTCTGGGCTCAGTGGGAGGAACCTGTTTCAAGAGAATAATTGGAGAAGATGCCCAATGAAGACCTCTGGCCTCTACATGCGTACACACATATGTACATATAACACACACACACACACACACACACACACACATCTAGATGACAAGAAAGTGGAACTGATACAGGAAAGCAGACATAGTGAAGCCATGGCAGAGAAGGATTCAGAGAACAGTCCCCTTTCTGTTTTCATGTCATGTGCATATTGCTTTGTGTGTCTGTGGTGTCTCAGGTGCATGTAGCATACGTCCCTGTTTGTGTGTGCATGGGTGCGTGTGTACACAAGTGCACACATTTGTGTGGAGGCTAGAGGTTGATAGTGGCTGCCTTCCTCCACCAGTCTCCACCTTGCTAACTGAGACGAAGTCTCTCACTAAACTGGGAGCTCCCCAGTCCAGCGAGGCGGCTGGTCAGTTTCCCCGAGGGATCGGCTTGCTCGTCTCTCCAGGGTTGTTCTCACACACGCAGCCGGACCCCGCCTTTGAAGCCGGTCAGTCGGGTCTGCACCCCAGTCCTCGTGTTTGCAGGACAAGTGCTTTGCTGACAGGGCTGTCAGTCCAGCTCAAAGTATTCTCAGTTCCAGGCTGAGCATGAGAAAGAAAGCGTGCAGTACTTTTCTTTGTGAGTCTAGCTTGATTTGCTTAATGCAATGGTCTCTAATTCCATCCACTTTTCTGGAAATGACATACTTTCATTCTTCTCTATGGATGTGTGTGAATAGAGATACCTGTACCTATCTTATATCTATCTATCATCTATCTAATTTGTGTCTATCTGATTTATGTCTATCTATCTATCTATCTATCTATCTATCTATCTATCTATCTATCTATCTATGATCTATCAATCATCTATTTATCAATTGCATTTACTTTATCCATCTGCCTGTTGCTGGACATCCAGGCTGATTCTCCATCCTGGCTATTGTGAATAGTACTGTGGTAGCCATGGACACCAGCATTATGTTCTTTATCTGTTTACCAGTGAGGATCTTTTCCCCTCACTAGATTGTAAGCCTCATGGAAGTGGGAACAAAAACAAAAATTCTACTCCATAAACAATAAAAATGAATGATTCTATGACATAGGATGCATGGTAGAGTAGGAACCAGGTGAGAAAAGATGAGACCCACAAGATTAGGAGGCTGAGAGCACATGGCTGAAGATCACTTCTTTAAGCTCTTTAGCTTGGAAGGTTGGCGATGGTCTTGTGGGAGAAAGCTTATCTCGTGTGCACGAGGCGATGGGTTTGATTCTCAGTACCATAGAAAGGAGAGGAGAAATCTAATAGCCATCTTCAGGGACAAATGGTCAAAAATAGACACAAAGCCCAGCCCAGAGTAGCTTCACAAAGGAAACAGCCAAGTTCAGCGTTCCATAGGACACACAAATCTGCTGAGGCTGTAAGAAGCCTCCAGCTGCAGCAGCACAGGCATGGCAGAAAAATAATTGCTGTCGGAAAGGGAATGTTCTTGCATTATAATTACTAGACACTGGAAAACAAGGAGAGCCTCCGAGAGCCCTGCAGCCACCCAGACAAACTATGGTGAAGAATGAGAACAGAGACGGAATCGAATTGGGGCACATTCACGGTGGTGGGGTCCAGGTCTCTCTGGTCTTGTGAGCTTTGAGCTGCTGCTGTCACAACAGCTGGTAGGCAGACATTTGCCTTTTGACCTAGTCGGACATATGCTTTATGAAGTTTCAAGTTGAATATAATATTTTATCCTTTGATAATTTCATACATGCATACATTGTATTTTGATCACATTCACTCTCCAGTCCTCTCCTGAATTCCTCCCAGATCCACTCCCTATCCCCTGCCCCTCCCAACTTTAAATCCTTAGTTTTTTTGTTTTTGTTTTTTAAAAACTCACTAAGTCCAATTTATTCGGCCCATATACTCCTGTGTATGTGTGGCCATCCACTGGAGTGCAGTTGACCTACCGGGGAGCCACGCCTTTGAAGAAGTCTGACTCCTCCTTCCTCCAGAAGCCATCAGGGAGAGAAGAGAGCTCCTGGGTCCTTCGCCCTTTCGTCTGGAATGTTGCTTGGCTTGACTTGGTGCAAGGTTTGTGCAGGAAACCACAGCTGCCCTGAGTTCTTGAGTACGGCGGCCCTGTCATGCCCAGGTCCTAATTCCCTCTGGTTCTCCCCAACCTCTGGCTCTTACAATCTTTCCCCTCCCTCTTTTGCAATGGTCCCCGAAGCTTGTGGCGACGGAGTGTGGGTAGCATGATGTCTTATTTGTAGATGAACGCTCTGGAGATTCTTTCTCCCTGTTGGGAGTTTTTGCGTTGACTGCTATCCGTTGCACAAAGAAACTTCTCTGATGAGATCTGAAAGCTGCATTAATCTGTGGTTAGAAAGATGGAAATGCAGAGGGTAGTTTGGTACTCCTTTTACCAAAATATTAGGAGTAGGTTTATCCCTGGGGCCTGTGAGCCATCCATGGGTTCTTGGCTAGATTAATACTGTCAGGCACGTGTTTCCTTTTTTGGAGTGGGCCTTAAATCAGATAAAAAAAGCAATTAGTTGCCCCCATAATATTCATGCCACTGTTTCACTCATGGGATGCCTGTTACACCAGTCATTTAGCTCATAGCTAATAGCTGGGTGAGATTGTTGATGGCTTTTACCCCTGGCAGCCTGCATAGCACCTTTCAATACTAGAAAAGCAAGCCTGGCCTGGTGGCACACACCTTTCATCCCAGCACTTGAGAGGCAGATGCAGGCAGATCTCTGTGAGTTCAAGACTAACCTGGTCTACATAGTGAGTTCCAGGCCAGTCACGGTTACCTGGTGAGATCCTTTCTCAAACAACCACAAACCAGTGCTAGCGAAGCTAGCCGGCAGGATGGAAGCCCCTTGTCAGTATTAACTTGATTTCTCCATGTCCTGTCACCAAAGAATGTGGTGGCTTCAACAATAGGGTCCCACCATCAGGTCCTGGGGGGCAGCCAAGAGCAATGACAATAATTTTGGAGGTCTCTGGGACACCCCTGAGCAACAACTCAGGAAAGGTATCCCGTACTTTGTTCTGGGCATTTTATTTGGCAACCTATGTTTTCTGAAAGGAGCATAATCTTCCATGTAGGGAAACTCATATATACATACATATATATACATATATATGTGTGTGTATGTATATACATATATATTAATTATATGGATATTTTATAAGCTTCATATACATACATATGAATACACACATATATGAAACTTATAAAATTGCAAGATTCCATATGGCCTTTTCATACACCCTTAGTGTTGGTCATCCTTCCCTCACCTCCTCGTCTACCCTCCCCTCTCCCCACTTAACCCCTTCCCTGTTATTCCCCATATTTGCACTTTTGGGGAGATAGTTTCTCACTCAGTAGCTGAGGTTGGTTTTGAATTTTAATTTTCTCGCCTCTACCTTTTGATTGGGAGTGTGGATTACAAGTATTCACCACCGTTCTTAGCCAATTTAAAAAGAAAAAGGAAAAAAGCCATCTATGGTGGGCTGGGGAGTTGGCTCAGTCTGTAAAGTGCTTGCTGTGCAAGCACGGGAACCCGAGTTTGATCCCCAGCACCCACGTGAAAAGCTGGGTTTGGTGGCGTGCACCTGTGATCCCAGCACCGCGAAGGCAGAGTCAGCAGGACCCTCGGGGCTCCGTGGCCAAGCAGCCTAGCCAAATTAGTATCCCCCAGGTTCAAGGAGAGACCTCGTCTAAAAACAAACAAGCAAACAAAATAATAGGAAGTGGAGAGGGGATGAGGAAGACACTTATCACGGATTCCCAGCCTCCACGTGCAGGTGCATACATGTGCATGTGCAGCCATTCACCCCCACACACGTGTGCACACACAAGAACACACACAAACAGATTGGAGTAGACAAGAAGGTCATTTATTTGCTATACAACATAGCAACAATTCCACTCTCCTCCAGCTCTCCCACATTTCCCATCAGACACCTTGGCTTTCCAGTGCTTCAGAGAACACTGACAGCTGCTAGAGAGAGGGATCCTCAAAGATTCTATTTTTAAAACTGAAATATGTAGGTAAGATATTTCTCCCAAGTACCTGCATAGTCTTCCTCACAGGAACTCTCTTGGCATCTTCTCGAACCCATACACTCTTGACAGTCATCCACGACTACAGTCATCAACACATGCATAGGTCATCTTCTTTCTTTTGGTCCTTTGCACTAAAAGGTGTTGGTGCATCTTTGAGTGTGTTTGTGCACTTGTGTGTATGTGTGTGTGTGTGTGTGTGTGTGTACACACACATGCACTCACATGTAGGTGTGCACTAGTGAAGATCTATGAAGGTCAGAGGAGAACCTCAGGAGCTTCCCATGTTTCTGTTTGAGACAGGGTTTCTTCTTGGTCGAGAACCTCAAGTAGGCTAGGCTAACTGGTCAAGGAGTTTCCAGGGATTCCCTGTCTCAGGCTCTCATCTCTGCAGAGTTGGAGTTAGAAGCATGGATCAGGGAGCTTTTCTTCTTTAAATGGGTCCTCAGGATGGAACTCAGGTCCTTATACTTGCAAGGCAAGTGTTTTATCCACTGAGTTTGTCTCCCTATCCCTAATGTTTATGCTTTTAGAATCTAGAGTTAGGGAAGGCTCTCAGATACCATCACGCAGACATTCCAAACTGAGCAGACTGAACCACCCACCACTGATGGCCAGATGGATAGAGGCAGGATGGCTCTAACCTAGGGTGCCTGTTTTCCAGAGGCTGCACATGCTCAGATGCAAGATGGGTTATACTGTAGCTGGGACTGGGAACAGAGCAAGATGCCGCATCTCGCTTTCCCCTCTTGGAAGAGCCTTTAGCCTCTCTTCAGTATCATCACGGAGGTAGAAGATGAGTCAGGGGGGAAAGGGAGGCTACGTGTGTAAGAAGGAACAGGCTGGAGAAGTCTCTTGGAACACGTGAGTAGCAGGGATACAAGGTGCAGTTTCTGGGGATGGAGATATGACTGGTAGAGTGCTTGCCTAGTGTGTATAAAGTCCAGTGTTTGATCCCTAGCACACTGTTTAAACTAGCCTGCAATTCCAGCACTTGAGCAGAAGTTCAAGGTCAATTTTGGCTACTTAGAAAGTTTGAGGCCAGCTTAACCACAGAAGACCCTGTCTCAAAAATAAATAAATAAATAAATAAATAAATAAATAAATAAATAAATAAA
>CABHPH010158008.1:0-56119 GCA_902168325.1 Peromyscus nudipes
GCCATGTCTTAATCCTCAGCAAAACCCCAAACCAAACAAACAGAGTACTAGTTGATTGGTGGTGCTGGTTGAGTCACCACACTGCCGTTCCCTGTTCTCTCCTGAGTGGCTTTGTCTAGGCAAATCTGTATTAATTTGTCATTACTACACATGAGAAAACTTCTCACATTAATTTTATTTTTAATTAAAATATAGTGACCTCATTTCCTCCTCTTTTTCTTCCCTCCAGCCTCTCCTGTGCCCCACCCCTGCCTCCATACAGGTTTTATGAAGGGAAAAATGGGAAAGGGGGAGCCTTTAATTAGGGGAAGGGAGCAGCAAGTGACAGATTTTAAGGATTGCAGTAGGTGTTAAAGAGTCAGCACCTGTTAATTTGCTTTTGTGTGAAGAACAAACCCTCTCACTGGTGTCAATAAAAACTTGTTTCCACTCTTCTGAGAAGCTACTTTAACTTCCTTCACTGAGTTTCTCACCTATAATATAAGACTTGGTCCTTGAGAACATCTTCCTCATAGTGTTCAAGTACATTTTCCTCATACCAAGGTCTATCCTGATGCTTAGCATTTACTGGATTCCAGTGCTAGTGAAGCTGATATTAGTCCTGTGGCAAGTCACAAGAATATATCATAGAGATTCAGCTGTGTATTCAAATATTCAAAGCTATACTTTGACCTGCCAAGGGTCTGTCAAAAGGCAAGCCATTTATTATGAATATTTGGTGTTAGCCAGCTTTTAATATTTCAGCTGTCTTCTGCTATGAAATTCTTGCATACCCAAACATTCCCAGACCATTTGGCTAACAGTTCAGCACCTCAGACCTGCCTAACTTTTAGGTAACTAACTCCTCTGCTGAGCCTAGGAGACAAGCTGACTGGAGACACATAGCTTTGTTTCTTGTGCTAATGAAGCTCCAACTATCTTATTGCCTTGAGGCCTAGTGACTCTTCAGAGCAACTGACTGAGAACAAAAGAGGTTTTTACATATCAAGGTGGAAGGTAGGTTGGAGCAACATTCCTGAGGAGGCAGAGAACCACATGGCCAAGGGAAGAAAGAACCGGGGATTTCTGTAGAGATCAGACAGAAAAGCATGGCCAGGAAGAAGAGAAGAACACAGAGGTTTTGTAGATGGTAAGGCAGTACTCTTGTAGAGTTCACCAGAGCCAGGAGTAGAGGGCAAGTAGAGATGGAGGGCGAAGAAACAGAAGACGAAGATGAGGCAGGAAGCATAAGAGTTTAGTTGTTAGCAGGACTGAGAGAGAACAGTAAAAGAACTGAGTGTCAGGGTGGAACTGAAGCTATGGAGACAGGATTTCATCCCAGAGAAATAAAGTAGATGGACAAAGAGCTTGGTGTATCTAGATTTATTCCTGCCCTGAATGCCGGATGGAGCTGTTGCTGTAAAGATAGAATTTTGTCTTAGAGGAATAAAGTTAACAGACTTATGAGCATAGTGTGCATAGATTTTTTTTTTCCCCTCAGATATCCTACGCTGGACGTAGCATCTTTCCCGGACTCTGGGCAATCCATAAGTCTCATTGTGTGGCATCAGGTAGAATTAAATATCCTTGACTGTCCAGAGTTGTCTTGCTTCTCTTTCACAATAGTGCAGGACTGTAGTTCAGGGGACTGCCTTCAGTTTCTGACTCATGTTAAGACAGGCTTGTGTCTTGGATCACATCCACAAATCATGAGTTGTTTTAAGGCTGTGGAGTAAAGAGAAGTTAGGGACGGGACAGCATAGTCAGCACTTTGTAGGGCTGCCCCGTGGGTAGAGGTTAGATTTGTTCTCTGTTTGCTCTAGAAAGAACAAATGAAGATTAGAGAAAACAAATAGCTCACAATGAGAGGGCAAAACCCGTTGATTCATAGAATTATGTTCTAGACTGATGTCGGAGGCCTGACCAGCTAGGGAGCCTAAGAGCTGCTGCTCACAACACCGGGGTACTGGGGGCTAAATTGGAGCACTCAGGTCTCCATTCATTTGGAAGTTGGATGGCTTTTATGCCTCTTGGAACATGTGGGCAGCTTTAATTTGTATTGAATGAAAATAGTGGAGAGGGAGAGTAGTATAAATTTTGACAGAGGCAGAGTAGCAGACTTTTAAAAACAGTAATTGCTGCATTTTGATTGCACTTGCCAGTGGGCTTCTCTTGGATATTTCCACACATACATATATCATACTTTGATCCTTTCCACCATCCCAGCTACCTCTTCTTATCCTCTCGTTGTACCCCTCCTCTGGCCACCTGAACCTCTCTTAGTAGTCCCTCTGCTACTATTTTTTATAACACCTGTAAAAAAAAATCCTACTTTCCACATCTGAAAGAAAACACACGAACCTGATGTGTCTCCCTCATTTCACATAACTTTGTAACTTCTAGTTCTGTCCATTTTCCTGCGAAGGACACAATCCCATTTTTCTTTGTAGGAGAATAATTCTCTGTGTGTGTGTGTGTGTGTGTGTGTGTATATCATGTTTTCCTGATCCATCTGTGGTGGTGATAAGCACCTCAGTGACTGGCTTGTCTCTGGTGGATGGTGCTGCAGTTAAGCATAGGAATGTCTGCACCTTTCTTAAAGATTTTCTTGGTTTCCTTTCAGTAGGAACCAGACACAGCTGGATCCTATGGTGGTTGTAGAAGTGACTATTTCTGTACACTCCATACTATTTTCTATAAATGTACTGATTTATATTTCCACCAGCAATCTTCCTCTGACAAATTATTGCCAGTTTAAAAAAAAATAGCTAGAATGTCTTTTATAAGCTGACATTGGGCTTCAGTTTTTCTTTTTGTAGTTAATTTGTATATTAATCATCTATTTCTTTTTGCAGTAACATATTAAGGTACAGTAATGACAAACTTGTTTTGTATTTTAAAATTTTTTTTGAGACAGAGTCTTATTATATATCTATGGCTTATCTGGAATTTGCTATATAGTTCAACTGGCCTAGAACTCAAAGAGATCTTCCTGCTTCTGCCTCCTAAGTACTGGGATTAAAGAACTATTTTATCATACCTGGTCCTTAAGTAATATATTTGAAAAGAATAATGTGACATTATGTTAATAGACTGGGGACTCCAAGTTCAGGAGAGCCCACTGCAGCCCAGGTGTTTAAGTGGCATATATCTGTAGTTCCAAAACATTAGTGGTGGAGGCAGGAGGTTGACACATTCTAGTACAGCCTGGATCTCAGAAGCTCCTCCCCACCCCACTCATAGACTACTGGTATCACAAGTATTTTATATGGTCTGATTTCAGTGTAGCTAAAACTAGACTTTTTAAAAAAAATTTTATAATGAGATGACATTTTCTGACAAGTGACTTGCACATGTTTTGGTTGGTATCCTGAGTAGTGCAATGAGAAACTGTTGGCTTGAGCAATATGGCCTCATGTTGGGTAGGTTTTCTCTTATAAACGAAACAGCTCGGTCTGTTGTTGCATTGAGATGTTGTCTGAAAGGCTGTGCGACTCTTTTTTGTCTCCTGTGCCTTAGTGAGTGGAACAGCTCCGCGAGCAGTGGTAACTTAATGTATTCTTCAGTAAACTCGGGATCTGGCTCCAGGTACCAGATACTAAGCTGCCAGGATTCAAATATGAGGGAAAATGTATCTGATTTACCAAATTTATTTTTCTGTTGGGAATTTTGTCCTTCACTTCAGGTGAAAATTCTCAGGAAAGTTTCCAAAAGAAATATTATTAAAGAACTGAAACTACTATGTTAATATATTAATATCACAGTTTCCTAAAACACTTTTGAGAAAAATGAACAGCAAAATGATCTTCAGTATTTTGCTTTCCAGAATAGAAGAAATAACCCAATAGTTTAAATTGTGTCTTTAGCACTAAGAATTAAATTGCTGTGATGTAATAAACTTCTTTAACAATTTCCTTATATTTTAGACCCCAGATTCTTTTTTTAAATTTTTCTTTCTTATATTTATTTGTTTTTGTTTCATGTATATAGGTGTTTTGCCTGCATATATGTCCTGTACACCATGTACATGTAGAGTAGAGTACCTCTGGAAGCCAGAGTGGAGGTGGATCTTCTGAAACGAGTTACAGATGATGCTGGGGCATTGAACCCAGATCCTCTGGAAGAGAAGCCAGTGCTCTTAACTTCTAAGCCATCTTTCCAGCCCTGACCTGCAGCTTCTTGAACCTTTGGTCAGAACCTCATGTGGAAATTGGATGAATGAATGTGGGAGTCACAAACCTTTGTGAGGAGTACAACTTTTATGAATGAGCAATGATCACAAATGAATTCAAAACCACATTCCAAGTGAGTTCAGGGTGCTCTGGCAGTCATCACCTTTGGTGCTTCTTTTAGCTTTATTTCCAGTACATAGAATGCACTCTGTGGAATCCAGTTCACATTGCCTGAAGTACCTTAGCTCAGATTGAAACTATTGTGTGCTATACACTGTATAAAAGCATAATGGTTTCATTATTAAAACAAGTAATTTCAGTATCTCTTTACCATCGTCCTTCAGCATATAAATATTAAATTGATATATCTTTGGACTATATTGCATTGGAGTGCTTGATTATAAAAATTGCCATCTGAATTGTTGACTTAAGTTACATAAAATGTCATTAAATGAATTTTTTTAGGATTAGGGCTGAATTTGCACTATCTCTGACTTGGCCATAGGCATACTTCTGCCTTTTTGTGCTATGTGTTTATGTGAAGTAGAATTCTCAGTATTGACAATTATAAAATCAAAATATTGATGACTGCTGAAAAATGTTGAAGATGCTGTGTCTTACAGTATTAGTCATTTTAAAATATGTGTTGTGTACGTTATATATAAGTGAGCAATCATACCCACCTCATTAGTATGCAAATATTTTATCTTTCTTAAATGGAAAAGATGTATACATACCAAGGAATTGTTTAAGATAAATTCCTTATGCTTATCAGTAAATATTTTATTTGTATGTCTTTTTTTTTATAGACCTATGTTCTCTGGGTTAGGCAAACATATCTCTGGTGGAAAGGGGCTGCGAGATGAGAGTTTACTAAACTCTGTATTCAGTAACTGTATATTAGATGAGCTGTTTCTTAACCAAGAACGGTGTCCAACAAGCCTAGAAGACGTGGGTGTCCAATTACATGTCTAGCTGAATACATTCTGTGCATGTTCAGATAGTGTGAGTGAAGTGCACTAACTAGACACAATCAAATCTGAAGAGCATGATACCTATTGCTACTCCACTAGTTATAACTGATGCATCACAAAATAGAGTGCAAAGAATTGAAATGCTGCATGAATCTGCCTGTATCTGTTTTTAGACTCACATACTACGCCCCATGTAACATATTTGTGAAAATTTAAAAGAGAAATGCAATTGGTAGTGGAAATAGAATTATGTCAGGCTTACATTCAAAGCCATATGCCACAAATTTACATTATATTTGAATTTTTATGTACAAAATTACCCAGCATTTCTGGGTCCTATTTCACTTATTTGCCTTTGTAGAGGCAATGGAGAGCCACAGGGACATTTGACCCTTGTATAATTTTAAGGAGGATGTACTTTGAAAACAAATTGAAATTAGTTTATACTGAAATACTGGTCTGTTTTAACACAGAAGATTGCAGATAGCACCTGAGGATGTGCATGTGGGCATGTGTTTATGTGGTATCAGATTAGGAAAAACCTAAGAAGGTTTTGTGTCTTTATAGTCATGATGTTTTTACCTTGGTATCCTTTTCCTCTGGGATGACAGTTTCACTCTGGCTAGCACCAAATGGAACCTTGCTTGGACCTGTGTCTCTGTTACTTGTCTCCATTGGTTCTTGCTATTTCCTCCTTTAGAACTTTGTCCCAATCACTCAGTATTCTGATGCTTTTTAAATATTTTGGCCTGTTACTACTTCCAAGCCATATATAATCTACTTGTTTTTCTAGGTGGGTTATTATATAAATATACACAGGTCACGGGAAAGGCAAGGACAGTGACATAAACTCAGGGGGAAAGAAGTCATTGAGAGTGAGAAAAGTTCTGAGCATAGTCACTTTCAAGCATTTGTAGTGAATAATTACTAAATGCTGAGAACCTTTGTAGATGTAAAATTATCCTCCCATTCCAGCTTAATGTAATGGGATGTCTTTATTTAGGAAAATATTTGTTTTAAACAGCCACCTCCTTTCTTTGACTGGCAATTTTGGATGACTAACTTTCTATTAAATGGTCACCTGCAGGTTGTAATCACATGGATACATCTGTTTTTATTTAAGTTTGTGCTGTTCCATTTATCACTAAACAATCGTGTCATCTGAAGTGCATTAAATAATAGTGTTCTCTCTTGATCTATAGCATGGAGTTCATAAACGTGCTCTCCTGAGAGCTGGGAGGTTACTGCGGACTAGAAGTTGCTAGCAATGCCAGACAGCCTGAGCAGTGATTTCCAGCCCTAAGCTGTCGGTGTTCCGGTGTTCCTTGACTGGTAGTCAAAGATCTGCCTGCAGGTAGAAAACTGGAAGGACTTTCTTTTTCTTTTCTCAGCATTTTTTGATTGATTGATTGTTTTTTCAAGATAGGATTTCTTTGTGTAGCCTTGGCGGTCCTAGAACTAGCTCTGTAGCCTAGGCTGATCTCAAGCTCCCAGGGATTCCCCCTGCTTCTGCCTCAGAAGTGCTGGGATTAAAGGCCACCACATTTTTTTTTATTAAAAAATTTTTTTACACATATTATATACCAACCACAGATCCCCTCTCTTCCCTCTCCCACTCCCCCCCAGTTTCCCCCCTCCCCCAGCCCATCCCTCATCCCCTCTTTCTAAAGAGTAAGGCCTCCCATGAGGAGTCAGCAAAGCCTGGTACACTCAGTTGGGGCAGGACCATCAGGATCTATCCCTGGTGCATGAGCTGGCTTTCTGGAGCCCGTTACCTATGTTTAGATGTGTTGCTCACCCTTGATGCAGGGGGAAGGAGTTTGGTCCTGCCACCACATTTTTTTTAATGAAGAAGCTGCCTTCCAGGATAGATTGTTTTTGGAGGTGATTGTAATCTGAGAATTGGAAAGCACATTTAGCTGGTGACTTATCATCCTGCACTCACAGCTAGTAGAATTGTATTTGAGAAATGAGTACTATTAGATGGACATGGGAATAATTACAGAAAGAAAAATATTCTAATAGGCCCTGACTGTGTACCTACTGAGTACTTGGCAAATAATCCTATTTAAATTTAACAATATGCATAGATTTTCTTTCTTTTTTTTTAACTAGTGTTTGTCTTTGGGAAGTAGTAAAGAAATTCAGTGAACTTTGTCCCCAAGTTCTGATGCAAAACTGAGATTGGAATATTTTAAAGAACCTATTGATGGAGTTAGTTAGATGTTAATAATAATTAAGAGTTCTACTTATTCCAGTTTTTACGGTACTGATTGGGACCTACTTTATGCTAGGCAAGTGCTGTACCATTGAGCTTCACCCCCGTGTCTCTTGATGTTGATGTGTCTCCATCTACCACATCACCCATTTTCTGGACAATAGCATGCTTAGGTAGACCTTTTCGTTTCTCTGTTTCCCATTCAATTTAGGAAGATAAAAAGCTACTTAACTTCTTTGACAATATATTCGTAGTTATATGGTAACATGGAATACAAAGTGGGAATATTAATGCTGCTTTTCTGGGCATTCCGTGAGTACATAGTTATCTGGACAAGTATACAAAAGATTGATTTTATATAAATGAGTTCTCTCATTTATATAAAATCTTTTTATAAATTGGTCTCTCTCTCGAGAGAGAGGACAAGTCAGAGAGAAAGGGAGAAGTAGAAAGAAGTGTCTATCATTCTTGGCTGCTAGTTATGTTCATTTTTCTCATGTTCTTTTTTCTTTTTAAGCCTGGTGAAACTTCCTAAAAGCCATTGTCCATTTTGAGCCTGACATTCAGTGTTGATAAATGTTTCCTTGTTTTTTTTTCTTTCTTCCCACATTAATATGAATGTGTATTGTTGCAAGTGCTAGTAACATTTTTGAAATGATATTTTATCACTTACAGGAAAAGATCTGAACTATTAACTAGTTACTTCAGGAACAATTCTGGATTGAGGTGTATATGATCCATTGGAAGGAAATCTAGTCTCCTCTGCCCCACATAGTTTTTAATATAGCTCTTTTTATGCTCTAATTACTTAATTTTTATTGATTATATGGATAAATGTTACTATCAGAAAGAAGTGAGGCTTTTGTTTCTTACTGCTTATGCCTTTTGAGAGACTGATTGGGAGGCTGTGCTGTATTGTACACACCAACCTCAATTGCTTTGCTGATACTATAGAATTAAAACAGGTTTTGGAACCCTCATAAAATAAGTGTTCTTCTTTCAAGCATTAAGTACTAAAATGCTAGTTTATTGATCAACTGTGTAGCGAACAGGAGTGAGAAGGCTAGTGCCTTGTGCTTTATAGATAGGAAATTTTGCTTATTGCCTGTATTTTGTTCTTTATAACTATTAAGGATACATTTATTGTAAGTTCCTGACCTTAATTCAGTCCTGATAATAAATGTTGATATCGTATCACATACTTTTGAAGACTTGTTTTGGTATTTTTAGTTGCGTTATTTTAACAATGTCACTTCTGATAGTTTAAGAACCAGTTTTGTATCTCCCAGCTTGGAAACTGATAACCCAAATACCACGGAGGTATTTATACTACACTCTGATTCTCTCAATGTGAGGATTATGAAGGTCAAGTTATGCCCCAAGCTTACTCCATTATTTGTATCAGAGATTCTGAAATGCTGTACATGAGCAGTTTGACTGGATTTTTGAATTGATAATCTCAGAACTATACTGTATGTTTTAATGAGAAATTGATTGTTCGTTACCATGGTCACATATTCTATGACACATCAGTGAGAAAAGACAAACACATAAGGTATTGTGACATCTACAAATACCATTATATTAGGAAATGAAAAATATGTTGTTATGTCATGGAAATTCTAGTACAGAAATTAGTTCCTAGTAATTACTCTATATTTTCTCGAAAATCCAGCATTGGAATGAAGAGCAAGATGTCTCTAATGGTGATAAATTAGAGGTTTTATTGGAATCTCTCCCTTGTATAGCAAACTTATACCTTTAAACTTTGGTGTTTTATTGTTAATTTTGTAATGTCCAGATATTAAAGTTCTGAATATTTTATCTGACATGTTAATAGAAGGGATTTAATTTTTTCCTTGGATCATTCATTGAAAGATCTTTTAAGAACCAGTTGTCTCTCCTTGTAAGAGATATAAACATTTGGTCAGTGCTAAATTACTTTCTTGAATTTAACTTCTCATTTGCCAGAATGACCAAATTCTTCCAGTTCATAAAAAATAAATAAATAAATAAATAAAATCCATGTTTCTGTAGTTAGAAATAATCTATGGTAAATAGATAGGGTTTTCTATTTAATCACTCTAAAGATAGTATTAGGATAGTTTTAACAATAAAGAGAATAAAATTAGTAATGTATTTAAAAAAAGTTTCTATGTTAACATATTTCTATAAGTAAGATATTTTGAGCTTAAAAGTTTGATGATTTCTGAGTAGTGTGGGTATGTAAAGTTACAAACCAATGTGTGATGCCACTAAGTATCACAGTTGATAAATATTTGTGAAAACTTGATAGACCAAATGTAGAATATAAATCTCTCTGTTCAGAGGAATTATTCCTGTTCAGTGTTTTTCCTGAGATTAATAGCCATGCAGTAAGTATTTCCTGAGAATACACAAAATATAGATAAATGGATATTCTGAACAATTATTTTCAGTTTATTCTGATTCATTTTGAATAAAATTTTGCTGTGTGAATAGAATAAAATCTCCATTTATATAGTTATAATACATATATACCTCTATATATCCATCCGTCTATCTGTCTGTTTGTCTGACTACCTCAAAACTCCATTTCATTCTTTCTGGAAACTAGTAGCATATCAAAACTTCAATATGCATTATAGGTTCTTGACTTTGTTAGTAGTGTTTATCTTTATATTGCTTTTCCATACAGTCATGCGTCGCTTGATGATAGTTTACATTGTGAAACTGCATGCTGAGTTGATGTCATCACTGTGTGGGCATCATAGAGTGCTCTTCCATAAACTAATAATGCAGATCAATTGCTTGTAGTTAGGAGACACAATAAGTGGGGTGTATGAGGCTGTCATCATCATAACATGCCATACCATTTATAGTTAACTTTTTAATAGGTAGAAGGATTGCACTCTAAGATAATGATAAAAAGCATAGTGTAATATTCCACTAGTAATATTTATTATCCCTTCAAAATCATAGACTATCTGGAGTTGTATATGTCACACATAGATTCAACTGAGAGCACATAGAGTTCATTTACATCAGCATCTTGGCATATATGAGGCATGGTACTCTGATGTTAGGACAGCTAGAATATCATTAGTTCCTAGGAAATTTTCATCTTTATGTATAGCACCAGTTTTGTGTATGCAGTGTAATCAAAACTTCATTACACAATCATGACTGTAGTTTTTTTTATTGTTCTAGCATGCTTCTTTTTAAAAAAATCTTGAGTTTGGTTTGTACTAAAAAATGGGAGATTATGTCATTCTTTTCAAATAATGTTTGTGAGAGATTGCTTTTCTCCATATAGATAGGTACATCAAGTGGTATTTGTGGAGATATGAGCTTCAGAATTTCCTTTTTCTTAGGTAAACTTTGTTACAACAGGTGATTGTATATGGTGCAGTTCACCTGTACATTGCAAGTGAGTCATTTGACTAATGCTCATATAATTTTGTGATTGTTTAGGAGGTTGTATAGGGGATATTAAATACTGTTCTCATTACTGAAGGAAAATTATTTTCTTCCTTGCTGATACATTGGATTAATACTTAAATAAAATCATAGAATGCTTTAAGTACCTTCCTTGATTTGTTGGTGACAAAAAGTTCGGCTTTTTGCCTATACTATTTATTAATTGGGTTTATTTCATAACAGATTTCAAAGGAAATCTGTAGATTGAAATGCATTGTAAGCTTTAGATATGGCTGTGATGGTTCCTCATGAAGGTAAATATAAAAGAAACACAAAATACATGCTTAATTTCTTGCTGACCTGTATAGTAACTACATCCTAATAGGTCATATCTTCAGCTCCTAAGTTTTTGATAAATAGCTGAGCCTCACAGCACTCTATCCGTGGTGCTGAAGCCTCTCATGATCTATGAGCATGTCTTACTGATGAATTCTAATGTCAGCTTCTGTGTGATAGCGATTCATCAGGTTGTAAAATTTGTGCTTGGGAAACACATTGAATTAACAAGTTCCATATTTTCATTTTGTTGAAATTAACACAGCTTCTCCTTTCGTTTCAAAGAGTTCATAGCAATTACCTTCCACATTGTCAAAACCAGCTAGGATTTAATTAGAAACTGTCAATGCTAACACAAAGAAAATGTCTAATATCAACAAATAAATTGATACGGCTGCCATGCTGCGAATGCTTACAGGCTGGTGACGTGCTGATAATGTGCACTCAGTTCCTGCAACATGTTAAATATTTGATTAAGAACAGCACAACAGTTATTAATATAGGAACTCCTAATTGGAGAGAAAAGCAATTTGCCTTTTAAAACTATGGCTTATTATTTAAGATCAGTGTTTATATTTTAGAATATTTTCTTTGCCCAAAAATGCACTTGTTTTTGCAGGAACTGTTTTTCTTTGTAAAATGACTAAAACTCTCAGTCTCACTAATTTTCTGTTAATTTTTCAAGTAAAATTCGTTTACTTCATATAAAGGATATTAAAATAGTATTTTCATTTTGTAATCTGAAATCATTTTAACCTGTGTTTTTAGACATGCTATATATAGTCTTAGTGGATTATACTTTATTGCTGTATTTTACCCTAAGTCACTTTCAGAAACTGTTTCCTGACTTTTTTTTTTATTGCTATTATACACCTGTAATCTCTGCCTTTGGGGTTTCTGGCAGGGGAATCATGAGTTCATTGCCACCCTGTGCTACATGGCAAGTTTGAAGTTAGTTTGGTTTGCATAGTTAGATGCTGTTTCTAAACCTAAACTGCATTTTATTTTAGTGAACACCAGAATCATCTGGATTATATTGTTTTGAAACTGGAATAGAGTTTCCAAAAGTTGAACCTTACAAAGTTTTGTTTCCTACTTATATTTTATAGTGAAATCCTACAACCCTGCTCTTAAAATGGAACGTGTGATTTCCTTACTGTGTCTCGGGTGTAGGAGGTTATTAAATTATCTGTTATATCACTGAAGCTCGTTATTTAAAATCTCAAAGAGATGCGAAAATACTTAGATAAATAAGTCCTACTGAAATGGGGCAAACGTTTTTGCAAAGCAGCAAATTCCAGCTGATCCATTCATTATTGAAGTTAGGCCTTGACTTACTCCAGTATTGGATTTACATCATTTGAACCTAATAATTAAATGCTTTTCCAAAAGCTCCTTGTTTGAAAAAAAATCTTTAAATGAATTCATAATTTCCTGGAGGATTTATTTTAATTAATAATTCAAGTGTTAAGTATAATGTTATAACTTTTTAATATTGATAAAATGCTGTCTACAATCCATTTTGCATATCAGAAAAATGTAGATATGAAACCCAATAAAAGTCTCACTCATAACATTCCAAATGTGACTGTAGAAGACGCCATCAAAAACACTGACATTTAAATGACTTGTAATCAAATGATAGTTCCCAGAAATTATTCTTTATTTAGAAACAAAAACAAGACAAAAGCAATTGATTTGAATCCAAAATGTATTTTTCCTTATAAAAGAGGTCCACATACTCACTGTGTCTACTCTATAGAATTTGTCCTTTTCCTTACACCACGTGTCAATTCAAGTTTATCTGGTCACTGCAAAAACTCGTGGCTAACGTGTAATACAACACAGGAGGAGGTATTGCTCAGTTCAACTACTCTTCTACACTTAAAAAAAATACAGAAATGTTTTTGTTCACATTAACTGTAGTCCTGACATAAAAGTTACATGAAAGTTCTAGAAAATGGAATTGTTTTATTTGGTTGCCACAGTACCCTTTGAAGCCAGTCAATTAAAATGCTGAACTTTCATGTTTCCATTGGCCAGGAGCAGCATTGGTGAAGCTGAGTCTTCCTTCCAGAAAGTAACATTCCTCTGCCTGTTTTTGTGGTTGTCTGTGCCTTTTTTTTTTTCTTCAGCACTACTGCAGTCTTGAGCTTTTCTTTGAAGTAGGTTTGGTTGGTTGTTTTTAGGACATGTTTGTTGGCACACCTATAATGGTCGTTTTTACTTCCAAGGGTGCACTTTTTTCTTTGCCTGATTCCCAGAGGTTGATCAGAGGCGGGTAAAGCTCACTCAATGCCAAAGTCGGTTTGTGAAAGTAATTCCTCGGATAACTGTGTTGTTCACCCTCACAGTTCATTTCTTGTGAGATGCAGCTGAGAAGACACATGACGCCAATAATCCCCAAAAGCCCTCCAAGGCAGGCCATAAACGCTGTGTGACTCTTTCCATATTCTTTTCCATCACGGTCCAAACTTTTTGTGGTGACATTCACACATTGTTTTCTGCTTTTCTGGTAGATGGTGGGAATATCAATACAAATTTTATACTCAGTAGATGGTTTCAGATGAGTAAGATTGTATACCTTGACATCAGATGGTATTCGAGCACTTTGGGCAGCATGAGAATCTTCAGTCTTGACAAAGGCTGTCCACTTAACACTGGATTTGAGAATTTTAGAGCTTGCTTTCCAAGATAACAGGATGGAATTGGCCTGAATATCTCTTATTTTAATATTCAGTGAACCATTATTATCCTGAGGAACAGACCCTCCCACTTTGATCATAATAGACTTCAAGTCAGCACCAACTAGGTTAGTTGCTATACAAGTGTATAACCCCCCTTCCTTTGGGGTTATGCCTCTTATGTCTAGTGTGCCTTCAGAATGAACATAGAACTTCTCTCTCAGTGTATTTGGCAATAGTTTTTTACCAGAAGGTGTGATCCAGTAGATTTCAGGCTGGGGTTCTGCAGTGGCTCTGCAGTGAAGGGACACATAGCTGTCAGCCTCTACATCCAAGCTAGAAGGAAAGCTCTCGGGAGCTATAAGAGGGAGACAAATTTCCATCATATCCCGGAAATGCACTTGCCGAACATTCTGGCCTTGGAATTCAGGTGGGTCCACACAGAACAAAGAATCCGGTTCCATAAATCGAATGTTGGTTTTGTTCATGTTAATCCAGCGGATGACACAGTCACACCGGATGGGATTGCTGTGTATGCTGATTTCCTTGAGGTTTGGCAAAGATTCTACGGTACCATGGTAGAGGGCACTGAGGGCGTTGCTGTTCAGCATGAGGGATTCTAGCTTGGGGAGTCTGAAAAATGCATTGGGGTGAATGTAAGACAATCTGGGGTTGTTAGTAGCTTCTATTTTTCTTAAATCTGGCAAGTTATCCACAGCTAGACTGTCGATGGAGACTAGTTCAGGCATGTTGTTTATCCCCAGCTCCTTCAAATGTAGCATATTGCTAAAATCACCCCTTCGTATTCTGTTAATAGGATTTTTATTTAGATCCAAAAATTTGAGGTTTACAGCTTTTTGAAGAGCAACTTGGGGTACCTTAATAAGCCTGTTATCGTAAAAAGAGATGCTTTCCAAGTTTTCCAGCCCAACCAAGGCATTATCCGGTATGTCCGTGAGGTTTATGCCAGCTATAACCAGGCTGCGAAGATTGAGAAGTGGCTGGAAGTTCATGTCTTTGATTCTGATGATGGGGTTGTCCCCGATCATGAGAATCTCTAGATTGGGAAGAGCATCAAACCACTTACTGTTGATCATCTGCAGTCTGTTTGAATTGAGATGAAGTCGAAGAAGGTTATGTAGGCCAATAAAGGCTCCAGGTGAAATGGTAGAAAGCAAATTGTGATTTATGTAGAGTTCTTGTAAGTTGCCCAGCCCATAGAGACATTTTTCAGGCAGCTCAGTTAGTTTGTTTTCCTCTAGGTACACAGAAAGAAGCTGAGGCATCTTTTGTATGTTAATATTTGTGACTGAAGATAGATTGTTTTGAGATAAGTCCAGGCCAGTAAGGTTCACTGGAAAATCTATGGAATGTTCAATTCTTGCAATGTTGTTAGTCTGTAGGAGCAGAATCTGTGTGTCCACAGGCAATCTGGCTGGGAAGTTTAAAAGCCCTAAATCATTGCAGTCTACTGTAGATGCTTCCATATAGATGGATCTGGGCGTAAACCAAGGCCTGATTTCACATGTACATAATTGTGGGCAATCCACTTTTTTATCTACAGCTTGTACTAGAGTAGTGATAGCTAGGCCAAGCAGCACATGAATTTGGAGTGGCATGTCCTTCATCTTAGCTTTTGTCTCCAGAAATTTAATAGGCCCTTAAGGATTCCAGTCACCGCCAATAAGTTCAGCACAAGCTGACTGATGAAGGAGGTCCTTGCGTTTGTCAAATGATGAATGCCATAGAACTATAGGTGTTTTCTTCGTAGAAATAATTATGAGTGCCACAGATGTAGTTTCCAAAAATGGCATGCATAGTGGAGAAAAGATGGTTGCTGTCTCCTCAGTGATAGAGTGCTGATGGACTCTTTGAAGATGATGTATGTATAGATGGTCATAGGATATGGAGCAATTCATTTATTTTGAAATCTGGAATTCAAATCCCATGCTGTCCAGTACTTGCAGTTGTAGAGGCATTATTCTAAATGCAATCAAAGGGAGAGAAAATTAGTTCAAGAGGGAAGTCCATAATTAATGCTTGACTAACTATAATTATTTCACATATATACTATTATTAGAGTTTACAATTATTTCAGTACATTTTGATGACTTTGTCCTTATTATTGGCCCCAACATGAGGTGAATTAAGAAATTTATCTTCATAAAACTGAAGTTTCATTAAGTATAATAAATATGCTTCCAGAATTTTTCATTTGTTTCAATTCTATGTTTATACCTCCAATTTTAGTAATATTTTGCTTTGTCTTTAAGAATTAACTAGAGGGAAAAAATAAAATAGCCTTCCAGGGCTGATGGGTTTTGTTGTGTGATGTATAGAAACAATACTATTCTATTGTAATCAAATCGTGAGCCTGTGGTTCCTCCGCCCCTCAGAGTTAGCACTTGGGAGCAACATTGTTCCTGATTGTTGACTGAGCTCAGCAGTGATATTTAGCACTTTCATTCCTACCTCTCTATAGAGTCTGCTTTGCATAAAGTGACTTGAGAGTTGCAGGATTTGGAAGCAATCTGATCTACCTCACTGTAGATATATTTGTGTAAAATTAACTTCAGATTAAAATTTGATTGTCTATCATTGAGAATAATTTATACCCCATCAGCCACTAACATTAAAAAGCAACTGTTTTACATCAGTAAAGTGGGTATTCCTCCTTTAAATGAACACTGGTATTATTGTCACAGAAAAATAAGGAGTTACAAAAGCAGGTTACAGTTTGATGTACAGTCTATTTAACAGGACACAGTAGTTAGGTCTCCGCTCTATCCCGGTGGATTGCTGGTGAGCTCCCTCTGCTCTCTTCATATATTTTAGATAGTCAGGCATGTCTAGACTCTTCGTTTTGGGTTTGCTGCCTTCCAGTGTTGATGGTTACAGTGGAATAACTGGGTGAGGATAAGGTCGATGCTTCACTGACACACATAAACGTCCAAAGACGTGTTCTCTCTGGAGACTTAGAAATATTCCTATTTTACATAAAGAAGTTCTTGTTTCAAAAACTATAAATCACTCACAGTTCAAATTCACAGATAATTTGTCTTTTCCCCTTCACACTCCGAGATGTGATTTTATCAAAATTGAATTGTGATTTTTCTACAGTTAACTACTAACTTGCTTTGAGTCAAAGGCATCTATCTGACTTGTTTTCTTCACACTTCAAGCCCGTGTCCTCTGGGAAGCCTGTCCTTCATATAACTTGTCTGACTTGCCTCTCAGCATTTCATGGTTCCAGTCACACCTTCTCAAGAACATGAAATTTGCTTGGCTTTTTGTCTTCAGTTCCTGACCATAGTAATTGGAATGTAGCACATGCTCAAGAAATATTTTGGATTCCAGTGAATGGATTCTATGAACAAATGTACATTTCCATCATTTTACATATCATTTAATCAATCCAATTTGTTCATTTTTAAACTTCAATAAATTTAACTGCTCTTATTTGTATTCATTTTAATACTTGCACAAACTGTATATTAACTATATTTTTACATAAGATTGAAGTATTAATTTTGAGGATAACACAAAGGAATGTTAGACTTTAAAAGTCAGTCTACTGCAGTGGTTCTCGACTTTCCCAATGTTGTGACTCTTTAATACAGTTCCTCATGTTGTGGTGACCCCCAACCATAAAATTATTTCCTTGCTACTTCATAACTATAATATTGCTACTGTTATGGATCATAATGTAATATCTGATATATGAACCCAAGGGGTCATCACCCACAGGTTGATATACTGTATCTGTGTTCTATTGATTGATAATTTCGTGGCATTTATTGGTTAATAGCCAGTAGAGAAAAACATCACTTGACTCTTATAACTTCCTACAGTGAACTTTCAGCCAGGAGGCCAAAGCACGGGTAAACTATAGAATATATGCAGGGGTGAGGCCAGGGATCTGGGAGTCTACAGGAGCGGCCCCTTAATAGTATAGAAGTATAGAACTGAACAGTATAGAAGCCAGTTCCTTCTTTGTCCAAGACGAAGGAAAAGCCTAAATGGAAACTACAAAATACACCCCTGTGTCTTTTCATGAATCACTCAACTGAGAAGAAGGAGCTATGACTTCTGCCGGTTAATTGGTTGGATCTGATTCCTCCTGTGTGAAGGGGAGCCTGTATCCTGCAAGTTAACTGGAAGGTGAATTATTAAATGATGTGAGAATGTAACTTTTTGTTTTGAAATTATTTTGGTAGGTATTTTTGGACTTTTTTTTATTTATGTTTAATTGGAATTTTTTTTTGATTCTGTTCTGTCAATTGCTTAGCTGTAATGTAGAGACAGCAGGTTTTTCCAGAAGACTTTTAAAAATAAGTGTTCCTATAGTGGTGCACAAACTCAAAATTTGTTTTAGCTGGTCTATGGGAAGAATCTGTCTGGTGGGAAGCACTATAGACTATAGATGTTTAACCTTTATTAGAATATTGACTTTTTCTTATGTCTGCAGAAATTACTGTGATACTTATACTGGCAGCTTTTAGCATGGGTTATCTGCAGAGTCCTGAGGCAGAAGCAGTATTATCTTACTTCTTAGTGCTTCATGGCTTTCAGGTCTCTTTATTTGACATAGTTGATGTTAACAGTGGCCTTGAGAGATACATTAGTGCGATGCTTGTAGAACCATGTGCTTTGGATGAACAGACACTGAAACCTTACATATTATCATCTCTCCTGCTTGAGGTCTCACATGCCTCAGGCCATTTGGCTAATAAACAATAGGGTATGATTAGACACAGTTTTCTCCCTTATGTGCTCAGCTCTTTCTAGAAGGTCACACTGCCCACATGAGTAGAAATGAGGAGGTAATTTTAACAAACATTTACTACAGTGGGTTTTTTCCCCTTAGATTTGTTAAAACCCTCTTATTCAGATTTTCAAGTTTAGAAAATTCACTTTGCCAAAACTGATCATGATGAAGGTGTGACTCATGCAAATTGAACTCACAAGGAACTAATATACAAAACAGAAGTGTCATTTTATTAAGAGAAATGGGACTGAAGGATGGCAATTCCTGGGTCTACTGGACAGCACCGTTTCTCCATTAGAAAAATAGACGTGGGAGTTTTCAGTGCTCCAGGGAATGGATTCCATGAGTAAATGTACACTTGTACATGTCCATCATTATACATACAATTTAAACAATCTAACTTGTTCATTTTTAAAATTTTCAATCAATTTAACTGCTCTTACTTGTATGTATTTCACAGCTTTCAAAAGCGGCATATTAGCTATATTTTACATAAGATTGAAGTTACACCTAGGATATCCATCTTATGGATAGATACGTCATACATGTGCAGCCTCATTGTGAATACAGGCTCAGAGGCAGCAAAGTCAGACGAAAGCTCTTGATGATCCAAGTCATGAGAATGACAGCTTCCTGTTCCGCTACAGGAAATAGTACCAATATAGGGACGGGACCCGAGTAACCTGGTCCTTGGTTGGTCCTGAACCCAAGCCCCCTGGCTGGAACCTTTTTCTTTGTTACTTCTCATCTGTTGTCTTAATATTTGTTTACATTTTTAAAGAATCTACTCAAAATGAGATTATTAGTAGTAGATAGTATATAGTTAGGTTATTAGATTATGACTAGCTGTGTACTGACTGATTATTCTTTTGCTAGACATTGAGTGATTTGATTATTATTCTTCCCAGAGCATAAGATTATTATGATTAGTGTCATTGTTCAACTCAATTTATTTGATTATATTAATATATTTAATTGGCTGATCAAAACTTACTTAATACTTTGCTGATTAATAACTTACAAGTGTGTCTTTCCACAGTTTGTTGAATAATAGCAAATCAAACAATAATTATCATAATTTAAAAATGATTCAAGTATCTAACAATAACCAGCAATCAGGAAGGAGTAGAGAAAAGAAGTTACCATCAGACTTCTACAGCAATTTTTCTCTCTTGTATTGATATTTTAAAAGTAGAAATTTCACCTTTGTTTATGAAGAGTCTACTAGAGAATCAGAAAATGATGACTGTTACAGCCATTTGAAAATGTAGCTTCTGTTTCCACCCGGGCTTCCGTTTCACTACTGAGAAAATGTTTCCACTATCGGTCATTTGAGGATTGCGGCTATATAGTTGATTTTAAAAGAATTTTCTTCCTTTTCCTGTACATTTCTGTAAAAAGTTTAAAAATAACCAGTTAAGCAATTAGAAATAAGTTGAGCAGCTTAACTGCACTGTACACAAATTTCTCAGAATTTCTAAGAACATTTTCACCCTTCTCTTCCAGGCCCTGCTTCCTGGCTGTTGGTCATTGGTTTTGATTACATAATGACCTTTTGAAAAGCATTTCAAATTTCGGAAAATGTGAACTAGATCACAACTGATATAGTTAATTAATTTCCTACACACCATCATTTATCAAGGATTTTATGCTTCAGAGTAAAATCTGTATTCTGACTTGAGTCTTAAAGATTTTAGGAGTAGTTATTATGAATGACTGATTAATGCATAAAAAGTACTTAATGTGCAGACAAAATTTCTTGCTCTTTTCCCTAAAATGTGGTAATTAAGCACTATGCAAATACATGTTACAAAGAGCAGAGTACATTTTTCAAAGTGATTGAATTTTTAGTATGATCGGGCATTAGGAGCGCAAATGAGTTCTCTTTGTTCTTTTCAGCTGCTTTAGTTTGCTTGTTTGCTTGCATAGAGAACTGTTTTAAAACACCATTGTTATCTTTCAGTCCTAAGGACAATATAATCATATGTTAAAGCAACGTAAATTAAAATGGAATGTTTTAAAAGTTTAAATGATACAGAAATGTCATTAGAAATGGAAAAGTTGATCGTAACACATTGTGCTTTTACATGATTAGAATGACTCCTATAAGTTCAAAGTCAGCCTTTTAGTGGAGCTTATCATGTATTCTCCCTTTCATTTATTTATCTTCCCAATCCTTCAGTAAATGTTTTTGGGTGCATGTTGTACCAGTTAATGTGTTTGCATTTCCCTGTAGAATTACTTTTTTTTTTTTTTTTTTTTTTTTTTTTTTTTTTTTTTGGTTTTTCGAGACAGGGTTTCTCTGTGTAGCCTTGCGCCTTTCCTGGAATTCACTCTGTAGCCCAGGCTGGCCTCGAACTCACAGAGATCCGCCTGCCTCTGCCTCTCGAGTGCTGGGATTAAAGGTGTGCGCCACCACCGCCCGGCGAATTACTTTATTTTTAAAACTGCAATAAAAAAAGATGTTTATTCGAGTTTTCCAGCTACCCTAAGTCTTTTCTGTGGCCTGATTCAATCCTCCCCCCGCCCCTTTTTTGTTTAATTTGAGAAGCACTTGGAAATGTGTTTTTTTCCCCCTAATTTGTGATTCCTGAACTTTTCTCACAGCTTATTTAGTTTCTCCTGTTGCCTTCTCATGAAGATTTTGCCTGTAGAAGAGCAACAGGCCTAAACTATTTTATAGAAACACTGGTAGCATAAAGCCTCCCGATTTAATTCACTAAAATAAATCAATTTTAAGAATTCTCATACCTTATTTTTTTAATGCCCGTGGATACGTATCATAGCTGAGATTTCTTATTAGTGTAGTTTTAGATCTGAATCTAAAAAATTAAAATCATTTCTAGATAGGATTCTGTAAGGAATCGTTTTATGGAGAACAGGCTTGGTTTCTCCTTAGTGAAGAGAATCGTGTCCTGTTCCTTGTTTGTCTGTGTCTCGTCAATGGCTAGTTACGGAGTGATCACACATTTGGGGCAGGCAGTCCCGTAGACATGAAGAGTTGGCCATAAGTAAAATAAAGCATCTGCTTGCCAGGTTCTCAGGGATTGAGTCAATAAGGAAGATGCTGCGCAGGAAATGTTATTTACAATAAAGGCATGCGTGCTGGTCTGTGGATGTACCTAAGAAAGAATGCCTAATTCTCTCTGTCTGTCCAACAGGAGTAACGGAAATGTTATCTGGTCTTTTGTGAGGTTTATAATAAAATGTTCCCTTAGTATAGTGGAGAAACAGGTGGACAAGAAAAATTTCAAACCTACTGTCTTTCCAGGGAAGTTTTGTAATTCAAAAGCTTAGGAAGAAAGTGCGCCTTTGCTTGTACCTCATTATGTGCATTGTAAAGGCTGCACCATGTGGAAGAGAAACATTCTGATACTTGATTCAAGGGGAAAAATTGGTGAAGATAGAAAGTTGCCATGGAGACATTAAAACCCAGCTTCCCCCTTTCTTCTATAGCAAATTGCTAGCTAAGTTCATTTGTATAAAGATCTTTAAATCTGTCCTCTTATCTGACTTTAGAGTCCCTTTCTCTAGTTCTAATTGAAGGTTTCAGAACCCCCAAAGGACTGTTGAGTTTTACTAAACACACCCCTACAAAAACAACTGTTCTTTTTTACTTGGAAAACATTTATTTTCTAGTCTCTCAAACCCAGTTATCTGAACTTGTCACCTTTTCAAGAAGTGGATATTTCAAATATTTATATTTAAAATATTAAACTGTTCATTGAATCAGGTAAATAACTCCTGTGCATAAGGAAGCATGGCACTGGTTTACAGGACACTTTTGTAACTATGGACAGAATGGTCACCCTTTCTCCTATAGAATTGGGATTGCATAAATATTTGAGATCTCTTCACATTCTAAGTTTATATGACACATGATACTATTCTGTGAATAAAAATGTTTTTAAGGTGTTTGATAATTGTCTAGGTGCTAACTCATTTATCTAAGTTTAACCTTTGAATTCTCTATTTGGTAATGTTTGTATTCAGTACTCTTCTCCTGCACCATTAACAAATTAGGATCAGTGAATTTTACTCATAATGGGCTTTAGAGGCTATCAGATTAGTTGTCTGTCATTATTCCAAATTAATTGTCTACATTATTAGTACTTCATCTCATGCTTTTATCTAAACAGTAGCAAATGAAAGTGAACGTCATTTAAGTCATCAAATGAAGGCTGACTAGCCTCAGAGGAGGCAAGCAGCAGAGTTCAGGGGCCTTGGTCTGAACACAGTCATGGATTCAAGTCTCTTCATTTTGCTTCCACATGTTTCTGAACCACTGAGATCCACCCCATTGCAAACTGTTCCTGAAATAGCACCATTCACCTGCTGTTTTCTCGGAAGGATGTGTGGTACAACTCAACAGGCTCATTGACTGGGTGGCTCTTGCTATATTTGGCTGTTTTTCCTCTGCTTGTAACACTACTCTAGTGAAGGCAGGTAGGCTTTCTGGATAGAGGGACAGCAGTAAGAAATATGGCTGCTCCCTAGGCCTAGTTTTGCTGTGCATTTCTGACCAATCAGATTGCCCTCTGAGCTTTAGCTTTATTTAAAAAAAAAAAAAGTGTATTTCCGGCTACACTTCCATACTTCTGCAGTGATTGCTAATGTTGTGTAGGCTCCAGGGCTTTCTTAAATGAAGAGTTGCCACTCTGAAGAAGACTGCTTGTTCGAGCTAGTTCTGGAGAGTGAGGAATGCAGTCGAAACCCCAGGAGTGTTTTTACTGGTCACAAATGATCAAGTGTTCTCATTCTGAAAAGAATTCAGTGTATATTTATTTTTAATTATAGTATTTGCTCAACCAAGCACTTAATGTATATTATATGTGAAAATGATTTTTGAACATAATTAGCAGAACACATGACATTCTTTTTCAGCTTGGTTTTCTTCTCTGGGCATCGCTCCATGCACTGGGAAAATGATTTACATCAGAACTATACTTTGTTAGGAGCTATTTGAGAATCTGTGAATATTGGTTTCTTCATATCCCTTTTTAACTTCTCCTTTGTCCTCCCTGTGTTTAGCATTTATATAGGCCCAAGTGTGCTCATCTTTAGGGGAAAATGCTCACTTATGGGTTTGCCTTGACACTGACTAATCGTAGACTGAAGTCCTATGATCCTATCTTTTAAACTGGGAGACAGAGATAAAATCTTGCTTGAGGTTTTAATTGAACTATAGATACCTGTGTGGAAGGTGTTCTTTAGTACAACATACTAGTCACAGAATATTATGAAAATATACAAATTTAAGAAGGAAGAGACCTTGTGACCTTCAGTGATTTCATTTGCATAATGAATTTACCTTCAGGCTCTATAATTATGTGGTTTTTCTAATAACCTTAAATCCATTCAAAGCCATTTCAGAACCATTCAAAGTCATTGTGAAGGCATAATAAAAGGTGTTTGAAAAGATTCTGAAGGGATGCATGCTGAAATTTCATGACCCTTATAGATTCTCATCACATTACTTACACGTTTAATATGGTTATCAAGCTGTACCACAGAAATAGTTTCACTAGAATCACAAGTAATCTTTAAAATGATTCTTAGGAACTACCCAAATACAGATTTGTGCAAATTTTGAGATTTTGTGTGTGTGTGTGTGTGTGTGTGTGTGCATGAGGACTGAACTTCTGCCCCTGTCTGTAATAGGCAAGTGCTCCCTTAATTGCATGCTCAACCCTGGAGATTATTTTTAACTATGACAAGAATAAATTACATAATACATATACATGTACACACACACATATAACACAAATGTTTTCTTGTGAAAATGTGCACATATGCATATGTGCTAGGATACTTTGTTTCTGCTCAGAAAATCCTAAAAGTTGTTTATTAAAGTTATACACTAGTTTCTAATTTTTTCCAGTTTTTATTCTTATCTAAAGATGTTTTGGTTAGATAGGTACCAATTTATATTTTAATACTCAAACAAGTCACAAAAAGATCTCCCCAAATATGCTTCCTTGACATTTAACTTTTAGACCTCCTCTTTCATTCACTCTAAGTTTATTTGAGAAATCATAGTATAGGTTGATCTGTGAAGGATGCCACATTGTCTTTCCTATCTCATCTGACATTCCGAGGATTGGATGTCACTTTTTTGGCACACTCTGTTGATTAACAGGAAGAATGCTCATCTCCTACCTTGTAGCATCATGATTTGGAAATGCATGGCTGATGTAAATCTACTCAATCACCTTTCATTTATGGTGAAAGAATTGGGAGTAATTATCTCAATCATTCAAGCAATTTTAAAATCTTTTTTTTTTCTTCATTGGAAGACAGTCAAAATGTCCCATCATTGTAGTTGCTAGCCTTAGAATTATTTGAAGACTGGGCATTTGTCAGGTAAGGTTAAAATAACAATAAACTAGAGAAATTCTCGCTGTATTTTGATCTATAGCCACATTCACAGGCATTGTCTTATACAGGGATGGGTGTGACAGGCATGTGTACATTTCCCCCAAGTTCTAGTTTATGTTGATTTCCACGTGAAAGGCCTCTGTTTTATCAGCTATGCCATACTGGGGACGCCAAAAGATGTCCTCAGATTGGTTTTTTTTCTCTTTGATAAATTCAGTTGGAAAAAATAGAAAGGCACTAGCCTGTGAAGATGGATAGGAAGGCTCTGGATAAGAGGCCAGTCACATACCATGGTCAGAGGTGGTGGCATGGTTTAGTTCTGATGCTATCACAGAGGTCACAAGGTCAGTTTTTGGAGGAACCATAACAGTGGCTCAGAGTTTATGGGCCCATTTTTGTCCCAAATATAATAAAATTTTGATGTTCATTACTTCTTTTTAATTGGTCCTTCTCTAAAGCATGGCCACTCTGTCTTTAGTAGTTATTGGTCACACAAGCCTGCAGAATATGTGCGTGTGTGCATGTACACATAGACACACACAGCCTGCTTAGGTCATTTAGTGTTGCTTATGAACACGATGACATGAAAGGGGGAAGTTTCATGGGAGCGCCATCCATGCACAAAGAATTACAGGCAACTAAGGAATGTGAGAGTGGGAGAAATGTCTTCTTTCTCTAGGGATGAGCCCTCTAATGGTTATCCGATGCCAAGGGATCATCCATGAAATCAGTACTCACTGCTTTAAAAAAAAAGAAAGAAAGAAACAAAAACAGTGTTATTGCTGAAATTTGAGGCAATAAAATATGTTTTAAAAGGAAGTTAAATAATTATCATATCCCATGGTCAAATCCTTTCCTCAAATGCTATAAGAAAATTTCAGGACCACATTTTCAGTTGGGATCAGGGTTAGCCCTTGGCTGATGTGAGATCAGTGATGGATGGTGCTTTTCTATTTCTCTGGTTAAGGGAGTAGGCCACACAGATGTGGTCTGTGTTCTTTATAATGAGCACGGAACAGTTTGTATTTTAATTTCAAAATTGTGCCAGATTTCCCTCATGCTCTGTGCTTTTCCCATTATACTCTTGACAATTTGCTTAAAGCAGCTTTGCTATATTTTTGTCCAGGGACTACAAGAAGGATTTAAAATAGAATAACAAAAATGGAATTGAAGGCCTGAGAAAAGCTTCCTGAATTACAGCTTTGAGTTTCAAAAGTAATCTTTTCAGCAAGGTATGGATGAAATGCTCATGTCTGTTGCATGTTAGCACATCTTACGGTGACTAGACATTCCTTTCTGCACCCAAATATAAATAAATACAAAAATTAATTTTTTTTCATCATTTCTGATGCTTGCATTTTCTTGGGGGGTATAATATTGTTTTGGTCAGAACTGCCTCATCTTCTGTGATGTAGAGATTATAAATGGGGTGCCATTTTCTGCAGTGTAGATTAACCCCAGTGTCCATGGACAGATAGGACTTTGATAGTCTACTCACCCTTTTGACTTTAGTCTTAAGGTTCTTTTAAAGGCCTTTATCATTCCCATTTACAACACAAACAACAAAAATAGCAGCCGTGGTCAAACTAATAACGGACTACTTCATAGCCCTTCAGTTCGGCTTCCATTCAGGATATGAGTCCTATCATAATCCCATCAGCAGGTATAGTTATGCCCATTTCTCGGGTGACAGAAGAGGTTTAGAAGGATTTAATGAGTTGGTCCAAGTAGAAGGGACTGTTAAATAATGCTCTCTTAGCTTTATTCCAGATCCTGCAACCATTATCAGCCATCTTTAGCTTAGCTCATGTTCCACAAAGCTGTGTTAGCCACACATAGGTCCTTGGTTGACCAGCCTAGTGAGTTGAGTCTGTTACCTCACCTGCCACTAAAATACTTTCATGCTAGCCCAGTGCCTTTCTCTGTTCATGAGCATGAACGATGCTTTTCTTGTTTACACAATGACATTAAACATTAATCCTTTTTAAACTTACATGTGAAAGAAAAAAATAATGGTTTATCACACTGCAGTGAACACATTAAATGTTGTTCAATATCATTTATAAAATTTTGATTTAGCTGGGCCGTGGTAGCGCACGCCTTTAATCCCAGCATTCGGGAGGCAGAGCCAGGTGGATCTCTGTGAGTTCGAGGCCAGCCTGGTCTCCAAAGCGAGTTCCAGGAAAGGCGCAAAGCTACACAGAGAAACCCTGTCTCGAAAAAAAAAACAAAAAAAAAATTTGATTTAATTCTTCTGTTCATTAATGCTTTGTTTATATTTTCCTTCATTGAGATCTCCATTTATGACTGTTGTCATTGTTTCCATAGAAGTCAAACTTTGAGAAACAATGTCCTTGCTCTTGTTTTCTTGCTTTCTTCCCAACATTACCTCTGCAGTAACTTCCTTGTTTTTCTATGTTTCATTTTATAAATACCATTAAATATTCATTATTTACTGTGGTGTGTGTGTGTGTGTGTGTGTGTGTGTGTGTGTACATGTATGCATGCCGTGGTACACATGTGGAAGTGAGAGGAAAACTTCTGGGAATTAGCTCTCCTTTTCCATTATGTAGGTCCCAGGGATTGAACTCAGTCTTGGCAAAAATTGCCTTTACCAAAGGAGCCATCTTGCTTCTTGCTGACCTTTGTTCTGTGTGTCTAATGCTTAACTAAAATAGCAGCTGGCATTGTGGCTCAATAAATACCTGCTAAGTGAGTAAATGAAAAGATGAATGAGTGAATGGATACCATTTTTCTCTTAATTATAAATTATGATGATACCCATTTTTTAAAACTGCTTTGCAAGGCAGTCGTTTTACCTTGCTGATCTCACTCATATAGCATGGATGAGTGGGCTGCCGAGTGCGGATACAAAGTTAGCAAATGAGATATCAGTATGCATGCATTTTCTTTCTGGATACTACAAAACTAGAACAAAGCCCACATGAAAATACTATCACAAGGATATATAGTTAAACTCAAAGTGTTGAAAAACCCTTTCTGTCCTGTATAAGATCTTTGGTGAGATACGCTGTGTGGAAACCAAAGGAAATATTTCTATTTATATCTTTTCCAGTGAAGGTGTGACTTTCAGTTGACTTTAAGCTATATGTATGGTAATAGCATAGAGATGGAGACATAAGGCATGCAGTGTCATAATTTTTGGCCTTTCTACAACACAGGGCACCATGTAAATCGGGGCATCATATGCTCTTAATGTCTGGAAGTGCTAAAAGATTTTAAAAGAAGAATGGAAAGTGTTGTAGTAACAACGAAAGTAATAACAAATATAGAGCTAATGGAGTGTAAGTGGTAAGAAAGGCACTGGAGAAGACTGGCGTGGTGTGGCTGGAGGCCAGACCTTGCTTGTTCCAGCTGATAGTCATCAAATGGGAAATAATGGCTACACTGACAACCTGTGAGGTTGCATCTTTAGTGAAGCATGGCTTAGAGTAGAGAGTAATTGCCAGAAAGTGACACTTAAGACAGTGAACTTCAGAGAAGAAAAACACCCTGGTAATGAAATGTATATATATATATATATATATACACACACACACTCTGAAGGAAAAGCTTCGATGCAAATTCAAATGCTATCTCCTGTGAGTAGGATTGGGCAAATGTTGGTGTTAAATTTCAGCAGACACTGCACATAGGACATGAATAAAGTGTGCTTCGAAGTGTAAGCATTGTATCCTAGATGCTGTAATACTACCAGCAGAGTTGAAGTGATTGTAATGAATCAGAGCTTTGTAACGGGCAGCTGAGTGTTTCAAATAAATCTTTAGGAGTTCATTATTATTCAATGAAATTATTGCTCACCAGATCTGAAATAACAAATCTGTGGCCTTGACATTTAATCAAAGCATGAAAACACATTTATTGAATCTCGTATTTGAGATTATTACTGTAGCAGTGCCCCAATTAATGCATGTGGATTTAAAAAATTCCATTCAGACAGTAAAATTCAAAATGCTTGTTATCCACACGCAGATTCTTTTATTCATAGCTTTGTTTAGTTGCCTTTTTTGAATATGCTTATTTTGAGTTTTTAATGAAGAGAAATGGGTTTAATGTAAATTTATATACATATATAAAACAACTGCCCAATTTCTCTTCAAGAGCTAAAGGAGCAAAAATGCTGAAGGGATGCCGGGCGGTGGTGGTGGTGCGTGCCTTTAATCCCAGCACTCGGGAGGCAGAGCCAGGCGGATCTCTGTGAGTTTGAGGCCAGCCTGGTCTACAGAGTGAGATCCAGGACAGGCTCCAAAGCTACACGGAGAAACCCTGTCTCAAAAAACCAAAAATAAATAAATAAATAAATAAATAAAATAAAAAAATAAAAAATGCTGAAGGGCTAATATTCCCCTAAATGACCAGCTGTACCTGTTACAGGACTGATATATAGCTTTAAGAAATTTTACATAAGTGCATAATTTGATTATTAGACATCAGATAAAAACACCCCTTCAAACTCTGGCCCATAGATAGATAGAATAGGCGAGGAAGGAAAAAAGGAAGAGAGGAGGAAGGAAAGGCATTTGTGTTTCTAGTGACCCTCTTTTCACATCCTAGAGAGAAATTCCAAGGATTGTCTATTCATGAGCATCTGCAAATCACATTGCATTTTAACTGTCTCTTCTCTGATTTAATAGAAACTTGATTGTTTTCTAGGATTTACATCCAGAGTAATTGTTTTTTCATTTTAATATTGAAGGAAGTAGATTGGATAAATGCATAACATATTAGAAATGCTATTAAGCAAACGATTCTGTGTGGTACTGTTGAATGAATGTTTCCTTTTACTCGTCTGAGCAAAACACAAATTTCTCCAATTACTTTTAAATTGATTGTTCTTTATTGTTGCCCAAGGAAAAGTAGGAGAATTCTATTTATGTGTTGAGTCCATTTCTTTTGTCTTACATCATAACCTAGCCCACAACAGTCGCCACACAGTCCAGGTATCCATCTCTGCAGGTCTGTAAGGGCTATTTACAACGGCACCCAGCATGCCAATTATTTTCTCACACCCACTTTAATTCCTGTTATTATAGTGTTATTTATAATACTCTAGTCTCGCCTAGCAGATGTATTTTCCTAATCTTTGCCCTGTTGCGTCTGTAACTGAAAATGTGATCTCTAACCGCTAGGGAGTCACTGACAAACTCCCATGAAGCTGTGCTGGGGGAGGGAGACAACACAGCTGTGCCTGTCAGAGCAGCATCTGAAGAGGTCAAAAAAGTTGTCATGCTTGTCGCTGAGTTGGAAGGACAGGGCCACATGTGGTGGTGGAGGCCTGCAAACCCAGCATTTGGAGGCCAAGTCAAGAGGATCTTCCTGGGGCATTATAACAAGATCTTGCATCAGACAGACAGACAGACAGACAGACAGGAAAATGGAAAATAAAACAAAAAGAAACAAGCAGGAAAACTAATTCTGATGTCTGAATTGATTCTCGATACTTTGCCTCCTAGTTCGGGGGATTCTGTGTGAGAAGTGGGTCAGGAATGAGTATTCTGTTTTACTTCGCATGAAGATAGTAAGCTGCTTGCTTCAGTGGGTGCTGACACCGGTGTGACATGTCCTAAGGTCCCTTGTAGTGTGCCTGTGAAAAAAAGTGTGTTATTGTGAGATTAAAGATATTTCCCGGAATGTTAATGGTGTCCGTTCTGACCTAGGATAATAAACTTGCCTTTGCTGGTATGTTAAGAACTAGGACATAGACTCTTGTAGGGAGTGTTGTACAGGGATTCAATACATGTATTAGTGTAATTAATGTAGCTAACAGAGCTGTGTTGGTAAAAGTAGGGATACGATAGGCAGCATCTCCACCATGTTCTAGACACACAGACAAGCAGCATTTTCATAGACTTTTTTCTTTTCCTCTTTTTCCATAAATATGTGTTACAGATAATATAAATGGCAAAGACAAGAAGCAGCCCCATTCTTAAAGCTATGAAAAAAAAATAGGCCTCCTGCTGGGAGGTTTGTTTCCCTAGGGTGGGAGGAAGAGTAAAAAACACGCTGTATTTGTTTCTTAAAAGGTACTCCAAGAGACATTTCCCAACAGCAAGCTAAATAGCATGTGGCAGTTGCCACAGCAACCCATTTTTGTGATTTGCAGAATAAGCACGGAAACTTGATGCAAATTGTCAGTCAATGAATGTTGTTCTCCTGGAAGCTGGTAGCATATGTAGCCTTGTTTGGTCAATGTATGTACATTTGTGATGCTTCATTCTCATCTGCTTTCAATGTGCTGTCAGGTATTAATATTTCATTCTCCAGCTGTATAATTTCTGAGTTGTATATATGATGTTAACTGGAATAACTAGATGTCAGATTTGTAGGAAGGTTGTTATTGCAAAATGAAGGTTATTTGGCATCTGTTTGGCAATTCTTCAGCATATTGATATATCAATTCTTAAGTTTATGAAGAAGATTCAAGTTAATTTTCAAGGGCATTTTAAGTGAATGTTTCTTTTATAATCTACATGGATAGAAACCTACTTTTCTCTCAGTGAGACCTATGCTGCAGAAATGGGCTTAGCTCTGGGCTGGAAATTCCTAAAATGTCATAGGTTCTCCTTGGCACTATGCATTCTAGCAAGTGGGCGTCCATATTGGACACAACTCTGTATTCAGATTCTCCTTCTGTCCTCCTCCCTTCCTTTCACATGTACAAGGCCACCTCTCTCTCTTCCTTGTTTTCCTAGTCACTGGACTATTTAAGAAGTTATGACCTTCCCAGTTTGAATCAAGTTTGTTCATGCTCTAATGGAGTAAGAACCTGGTTGTTTCTATATATACTGAAAGTTGGGATAAATGAAGCACAGCTTACCAGGAATCCACAAACGTCTCATCTCTCATGGTCCCTTAGCAGGTCTCCCCATTTGCCATCCCTTCCTACAACCTTGCCCTGCCCTTCAAGTCTGCCTTTAGCACTTTCTCCTAAGCCAACAGCAGAATAGACTAAGTAAAGGAGTGATGGTGAGTCTTGTGTTGTTGATCATGATTTCTCATGACTGTTGACAACTGTGCTTGGCAATTTCATTTGAGCTCTCCCATCCTTTCTTATAATTCACAGAATGACAGCATAAGCATGTAAGTAGAAAACATGTAGACTGGAATCAAGCAACAGAAGTGAGGACATTGTTTAACAAAAAAAATCAAAATATAAACGGTCAGTCTCTAAGATAACATTAACTTATGGATTACTTAGCTATGGTAATAGAAACAGGACATAAAGGGAACTGGAGAAATAAAATTATATAACTTTTGTCTCTTCTCGGCTTGAGGTTTCATAATTGCCAATTCTGGGAAAAAAAATAAAGACTCAAAATGTGAATCTTCGGGACATATATATCCATGCACGTAGGAAGGAGGTGATCGTTCAAGAGAGGGTTGTTTCTCTAGCACACTGGGCTTTGAAAAGAAAGATCTCATGGATAGAAATCTGACCCGAGATAGAAATGGTGTACACTGGGGGGGTTGAGAATGAAATGTAGCTTTTGTCTCAAACTTGTCTGCCATGGATATTGCTTTTCTGTGCCCCACTTTGCTCTATGCTCACTCCTGAAATTTCTTAAGTAGTAAATGCAGATCTTTCCTTTTTCTCTTTTGCTATCTTGTGCTCTCAGAACACTATTCGATAGAAGCAGCCTAGCAGTTCAGGAGTCAAACCCAGACGCTGGTCTACTGCCATCACATGTCATTGTCTCCTTAACTGATACAGGAGGAGTAACAATCATGCTCTTCTCACAGGAACATTGCAGAAATTAAATATCTAAAGTTTTCAGTACAGATTCATCCCAAAGCATGAAGTCATCATGAATGCCAATCATTATCAAATTAACAAACATCATGTCGCTACTTCATTGGAATCCGTTGTACCTTACATTTAGTTTAGTGGTAGAACCATAGTAACAGAGTTGACAGAGCAAAGAGAGGACTTGGATGGCATTTGCCTCTGATTTCCAGAAAAGGTTGCATAATTGACTTGCCTAGTGGACTCTTTTCCTCATTATTTCTATGTAAGTACCTCTTACTGTCTGGGGCAGTCTGATGGCACGCATTAAAAGAAGATAGTGATTCGATACCAGTTACAACTCAGCATGGCAAGATTTTATAACCCTTAATGGCCAGCCGGTGTTTTTAAAAATCCAGTGTTTAGATACATTGGAAAGTATACATGTGTGCATGCACACTCACTTGTACAGCTGCACACTCACTTGTACAGCGGTAGGCCTATAAAATTCCGTTGTTAACTATAAATATCCAAGAATTCATTTCAGGGATTTTTGAGATGTTGGATATGGGCAGATACAGTTTTTTGAGCTGGAGAAAACCAGCTCTTATAGAAGTTGTTAATATTGATGTGAATGTTGTTCTTTAGTATTTGCAAGAATTGCCAATGAGAGGACATCTGGGAGAGAAGTGAAACCCATCTCTGTGAAGTTCCGGTGATGAATGGACCCTGCGTGGTCTTACGGACCATGTTAGCATCAGCAATTTAGAAAACAGTTTAGCCACCTAGGGTCTTAAATGCTCCATATTCTGAAGTGTGCTTTCTTTTGAGAGGAAACTTAACAAGAATGTTTTTACAAAAGTTTGAAAATTGCTATGATAGTTATCATCCCAAACACTGTCATTACAGGGCATGTGCTTCAGAGAGGTACTTTTATTCTGGGTTTTCTTTATAGAAATAGGAGATCTGTTGTTTCTATGGTTGCAGTCTTTACTTGTGAACTTTCATTTTGTAATGTCTCACTCATTTGTTTTCTTTCCGTGGTTTAAAAAATGAAACTTCTGGAAGTCAAAGACACTCACATAGCTCTTTCCCGGCCACTTCTGTTACCATATCTCCACCCCTAAAATCATGTTGGGACACAAATCGAGAACACCCAACTCAGTACGTTGACATCCTTGATGGAGAGTAATATGTCACTGTCAAGAAAATGCCAGTCTAAAGAGGCGTTGCAGAAAGCGCCTGTGTGCCGGCGAATAAGCCAGACTACAGCTCAGAGTGTGGGTATGGGATCTTCGTGGAGAATGTCCTGCTGAGTTTTTCTGTAGGGTTGAGTAAAGAAAGATTATAGTCTATATTTCGTGAGGTTTTTATCTGCACATCGGGTGAAATACGTGCTAGGCAAAGGTTGAATCACCTTGTTTTGGTTCCAGTTGTTTTTTTAAATACTGGGGTTACTTTCAGCAAGTAGCATAATACCTATCTAGCCCTCCCAGTTTGAGGAATCTGCTATACTAGTTCTGACTCTGTATTCAAATGACATTGAAAATCAAATCTCCAGAAAGTGTAGAAGTCACTCATTGGTTTGGTGGCCCTTCCTTGGTAGCCCTCAGTAGAATCCCAGCTGGAATGTGATAGGATATATGAAATGAGGGATGTATAAACACACAGGCAAACTTGATTTTTTCCCATTTTCACGTTCCTTTTAAGGACATGAAATCTGGCTCCCAGCAGACCTCATCTGAAAGCCAAGAGAAATAAGTGGCGTGTTCCCCAGACCGGGGGCAGTAGAGCTGGACCGTGGCTACCACAGTCTTATCTTGTTCCCAGTTGACTCAGTTCACCTGCTGGAATGGCTCAGCCAGGTCTCTGAGAACCAAACCTGTAATTATTTAGTCACATTCTCTTCTCAGTCTGTATTTGGGAGAGAAATACAATATGGTACGCCTATTATATGCATAATTTGTATAAATTCAAGCAGTTCTCACAGATTAAATCTTTACTTGACAGACAATATACCAGAAAAGGCCTTCAATCTCAATCTTCTGCCATTTACTACTTATGCCTTTTTAAAATTTTTCTATTTTTATTTTTGCAGAGATTCCCTAGAGCGTCTGAGGTGTTTCTCTCAGAGTTTCTGAAATTCTGCATTTAAATAAAACTATCAAGGGAGTTTGATACAGATCAGCATGGATAAAAATATTTGAGTCTATTTGCTGTGATACATGTACCACTTATTATCAATCTACACCAACTGTGAATGTATCCTTGCTTGTTAACTGAAATGAAATGTCACTTTGGAATGAATGACCAAGTAGTGTATTGTCTTAGAATATTTCCTCCTTCCAAGATACATAGAAGTCACTCCCAAGGAAAACACACGGCAGCATGTTGCTATATAATTAGGTATGGCTGTGTGAAATGGAGAGCCCCATGCTTCAGTGAAGTTTATAGCTGAGTGCTTTAGTACCTCTAGTGCAGTGTGGGAACAGATGGAGGAAATTTGTGCTGACCCAGGAGAGGGGTCACTATTCTTGATGGGGAAAATTATTTATGGGACATATTTAAACTTAGAAATGCTCCTCATCTCTTCCAGATATTCAAAGTATAAAAAAGTAATAGGAAATCAGCAGTGTTTTCCAAACCGATTCATTTTTTAGGAGCAAAATGATAAATTCAGAACATTGTTCTCTTATGCAATTTGTAAGATAACTTTAAGAAAACTTTAGTTATTTTAAACTCAGCTCCTGTACTCAAAAATGTGATAGAAATCTTGGAAGTTCATTAAGTCCTTCTGCAATTCAACCATGGTCATTTTAGTATATATAACACTGTCTGATTATACAGATTAATAAATATATTTAATGGATATTATTAGTTGAATTATACTGTGTTCATCATTCATGAAATAAGATTGTGTCGATGAAGTTATACCATGTGGAAAATGATAAAGGGTGTCTGACTGTTGTATCAGATCTTTGCTGAGGAAGTGAAAACTGTGAGCCTGTTGCTGGAAATGTTGGTGAGAAGGTGCTTCCCAAAGGATAAACATTAGCCTTTTCTAAAACAATGTCACTGGCATGGGACAATGGCATTCTTCTGGATAGTGTGGGTTTTGCAGTCAGATAGAAAACATTGAAATCAGGCCCTTGCCACTGAATGAATCTGGAAAATTGTTTATCCATGTGGAGCCTCAGCTCCCTCATGGAGAAGTGAGGTCTATATAGAGCTTAACCAGGGTTCAGAGTGTGCTGTGTGTTGAATTAGTGCTGGCCAGCATCACTCTACCTTACTCCTGCTTCATCCATTGTTATAAATAAAGAAGTAGCAGGAAATACGCTATTAAAAGTTTTTAATTAAACATTACTCATGTTGAGTAAGCAAGATGGCTTGGGGTTGGGGTAAGGAAGCTTGCTGCCAAACCTGAACCCATATGATAGAAGGAGAGATGTGACTCCAGCAAGTTTTCCTTTGATGTCCATGTGTGTACATTTACGCTGCCTCCCCCAACATGTACACACAGACAGAAAAAAAAGAATAAGGATAATAATTTTAATATATACATGTCCTTTATGTATTCTTAGTTAGGTGATAATGGTATGTTAGACTAGTTTTTATTGCTTCAGAATGAACATTTTTGATTTTTGAATTTTTTTTCATTTGTCTAACTAGTTATGATTTAAAATACATGTCTGTTTTCATAAGACATCGTGTGTGGATATACATTCTCTTCCTAGTCACTAGAGGAAGCCTCAGTTTAAAAAAACAAAATTATGAGACTCAGTTTTCTTCCTTCTATCAAGTGGTTCTAGGGATTGAATTAAGGTTGTCGGGCTTGGTAGCAGGTGCCTTCGCTTACTGGATAAACTCCTCAGAAACATTTTTGCATTAGTTTCTTATTTAGCTTTTTCTGTGTAGGATGGAGAAGTTGAAGGACTCCCCTGCTAGCCTCCTTTGGCGGGTGGGGAGTCACCGTGAGAAACTCAGAAGTTTTACCAAGAGCCAGTGGAGATGATTTCTGACGAAGCTTTAGGTTTGGCTTGGAGTTCACGTTGAACACCAAATGACCGCTTCCATCAATCAACTCCACAGAGCCAGGCGGTTATTGATACTGGGGAGGATCAATGAGTTTCATTGAAAATTAGTGCTCGGTGCCAGCAGTGATGAAGTATTCCGACTTTTCTCACCTTGCTTTGTTTAAAAAAGAACGCACCAGGACAAGTGTCAACAGACTGAGATGAGTTCCGTGGTGGGATTATTATCAATCTATATTGAAATCTGAGACACATAAGCTAAGATTTGCATTTTTCCTTTGTGCCATTGTTATACTGTGTGACCTGAGTTTATGAAGCATTTTGAATTCTACTTAAAAAATGTGAAAGCAGATAGTGTATAAGCTGAAGTTCACCTGTCCATATGAACTGAATTATAAAACTCAGGCCAGTCTATCTAATTTATATCAACAGCTAACTATAAGTAAGTAAAACAACCCTCTTCTCTGGAAAACAGAAAGAGAGCATCTGAATGAGCGCAGCCAAGAACTTTCTCGCATGAGTGTGGTATGAACTGATAATAAGTGGTGGGGTCACTGGGTGAGGAACCTGAATCCAGGGGGTCAGTTTAGACGAGTTGAATCATTGGGAGGCAGGGTTGACCTGGATGACACAGATGAATGTTTTGTAGAGGCAAGTTGACTTAGGCTTTTTTTTCCTGTTCTGTCTTTAAGTGGTTGTTGGATTACTTTTCTTTCCTAAGCTTGTTTTACTCCTCTATAAATGGAATTAATAAGAATACTCCATGTGGCTCTCGTGAGCATTGAGTAAGGACTCAGCTGCGAAGTTGCTCACAGGAAGGGTGGTGTCACCACCATTGCCTGAGTCAGTGGAGTGTTGTCCAAAAGAACTAATGTGGTTTGAACTTGCAGGTTTTCTGCTGACGTAATTTATGCCACAATGGTTAATTCTTCATTTCTTTGACCATTTTGTTCAATAACATCACAGTGTAAATGAAAAATGGGACTCTGAAAGGAAAGTGGAATTTGCTTGCTCCTTAAAAACAAAACAACCCATTATGGAAATGTTATTTTGGCAACAGGCTGATTTTAAAGAGGTGGCTGAACATTACCTGTGACAGTCTTTGAGCAACTGTAGTGTGTATAAAAAAAAATATGGACGATAAAGTAGAGTCAGAGGAACAAATACAAATGATATATTTGGAAAGAGAATGCATGCAGCTATTCACAGCAAATTGACTTGTTGCATGAAGAAAGTCTAAGCTCCTATCTTATAAAGACATTTTATATATATTTCATGCGCGGTTTGTGTGTGCTTTGAATGTATCTCTGTTCCGTGTGTGGTGCTCACGTGGCTTTGCTCTCCCATCCCACCCCTTTCTCTTTGGTGATGGAGCGCTGCCAGCTGGACCCTTCCCTTACTCTGGGCCTTAAGCACCTGCAGTGTGAGGCCGTCACCCCCTTGCCCTTTGTAAGAATTAGAATGCCATCTTCCTAGCTACATATTGAAGTGATTCCCTGTGACTACTGAAATTTTAGCAAAGGTCACTGTGCTCGCCTGTGTCCTGCAGGTGTTGAATACTCTACAGAACATTTTTAGTACTCAGTGTTTCTGAGACTGACTTTTGGTAAAAATAGAATGAAGCTGAGCCTATAAACACTGCTAGCAACTTCTGGTAAACTGGGATTTCTTAGCCATATAAATGTGATGATAAGGAGAATATTCTAAGTGTACAAAGACAAATATGAGTCATATGGTGACAAGATATGTCTGGTTTTATTATCTTTTTTGATATTTTCCCTTTTTCTTTTCTTTCTTTCTTTCTTTCTTTCTTTCTTTCTTTCTTTCTTTCTTTCTTTCTTTCTTTCTTTCTTTCTTTCTTTCTTTTTTTTGAAACAGGGCTTCTCAGTGTAGCTTTGGAGCTGGAACTCACTCAGTAGACCAGGATTTCCTTGAACTCACAGAGATCCCCCTGCCTCTGCCTCCTGAGTGCTGGGATTAAAGGTGTGTCCTACCGCTACCTGGTCCTTTTTTATTTTCTTAACCAAAGTGAATTTACAAGTTTGTTGACAGGGTGATTTAAATGCCCCATTTTTGTCATGAGACTGTAGTGTATTATAGAAAAATTATTCCAGGAAATGAATCTACTAAAACAATTTGGTTTTCTTTATAATCTTTGTATTAATTTAGTAGTTTTAGAAAAAAAATAAGCCTAAATTCATCTTACTACCATAATGAAAATGAAGCTCCTACATTTTCTATAGTCAGAACAGCCTGCATCTTCACGCTGTTCACAGCTGCTGTAAATCTGAGCCTTTCTGATGGATCTTGCCCAGCTCTGGCTCACTTATGAGCATACTCTGAGGAACATTTCTGTGCCTGGTCCTGAGGTCCCTGCTTTGTACAAGCAGAAAGCTCTGCTTCCTTTCCTGGTTCTGCAGGGATATAGGTCCCGATGGTTTCTGCCTCTGGAAAAAGAGAACTGTTACTGATACAAAACTCATTGCCTCAGTCTGCCTGTGAGGGCAGGAAGGCAGAAGCCCATGAAGATGGACCCTCCCTGAGTGGGCTGCTGGGAGCCAAGGGTGCTCTGCTTCTTAGAAGTCCATCCTGACAGCACACACATCAGTTCTTTGCTGATTTGTTTTTGTTGTTTTCTTTTGTTTTTTTGCTTTTTAAGATTTAGGATATTTTCATTCATTTCTAAGACTATATTAATTTTAAAAGTAAAATGTATTTTTCACTTAGGTTCTCAGACTAAGAAATATTTTGCCAATGAAGTTTGTTGGCATTTTTACATTATTATTTTGCAGATTTAGCAGTTAACATCTTTAGGTTAGTAACTTCTCTGGATGGTTGAATAACCAAGAAGGAGATGCTGAAGGAGGGGCTTCTCAGTTTACCTTCAGTGGTGTGCTCATGGGCGGGTGGATCCTCTAGTCACCCAAGAACTTGTGTTATAATTTTTGGTAACCTAGAAAAGCTCCTGAGGAACTTACTATATCCCATTACATTCAGTTTCTGAGACCTATGCCCCTCATCTACTATCAGAATGCTGATGTTGTCAGACAGACATGTGGAAGAGTAGGCAGAGCACCTTACATCTAAAGATTGATGTTTTTTTTTTAATTATGTAAGACATGTAATGTGTTTTGATCAAGTCCTCCTCACTACCTCCCTCCTGATCCACTTCCTACCATATGGGGAAAGTGGCAGTTTTCTTGAAGCGATGTGTCCCTTAATAGGCTGTCAGAGCCCCACTGCGTTGTCCTCTATCCATGCATACATTGTCAGTACTCAGTGGTTATTTTTCTCATTTAGCATAGGCATGGCATTTTTAAACTGTAATTTAAATTAAGAAATGAAGGTCTTAGTTTGCGGAAATCCGTGGAGATCAACTTTGATGCCACGTAGAAAACAAAAGACTAGGAAAGATCAGTCTTGAAAGCGAGTGAGTGAAGAAGAAAGGTGGCTTCTGATGCTTCAGATGTGGCAAAAAGTACTGCTCTGCTACCTGCTACTCATCCAAGACCATGGCTCCTCTCCTGTCAGCATGTCCCTAATATAACAGGACCTCACTGTCCTGTCTTAGAAGAATGACCATTGTCGTTCCCATCCTGGCCTTCTAGGTTGGGCAGAGGGACAGATGGGAAAAAGTGCTATGTGAACAATAGAGCTTTAAACAAATATCCATGTTCTTATCCATTTTTAATATCCTTCTTTATTTCCCAAAAGTTCTGGGTTATTAATTATGTTCATCAAAATTGGGAGAATATTTTAGAAACAGAGAGAAATTTTATAAAAAGAAAAGAAATTGAGCTGTAAAATTAGTAGTATAAGCATTGCTTATAAAGGCTGCCAGTCTGAAAATGAAAAGCAGCGAGGAATTAGAAAGGAGGGTTAGATTGTTTTCTTTTGTCTCGTACAGGCAAGGTATGGGTATGAAAAAGGAATAGAGAGAGGGAAATATTAAGTACCTTGAAATATTTGAAACAAACATAATGTGGATTCACGGGAAAATGCACAACTTATAATTAACAACTGCATCTCTAGGCAAAGGGTAGCAGTATTCTTACTAAGATTTTGAACAGCAGGGGAGTACTCTAAACTGTATGACTCACCTTAGAGTATAATGGACTGTATATAAATGGGAACCAGGGGTTTGAAATGTCTATGTGTTATGCACTTGAAATAATAACTGTTAATGAATGGTAACTTCTGTTTCTACAATACTTTATGTGGATAAACATTTTTTAAATGGTGTATACTTTGCATCTTTCTATGAGGCAGAGAAGGACAACTTTGAATACTGGAATGAACATTAAAAGGGTTTCTGCTCTAGAACTCTCCAGGAAATAGCTGAGCAAATTCAAAATCCAATGATGTTTTATTTCATTATAATTATAACAATGTTAAACTCTCTGGGTCTTTTCACCTGTCAAATGAACATATTGAATGAATTGCTTTCCATTCAAATATGCTATTAGTCTATGAAGATACCATGTTTCATTCTTCCGTGTTGAAGCTGTGTGATTCTGTAAAATACTTAGTGGTGTTTTAGAAAAATTAGGCCTTCCTTGTGGTCTAAAGATGGATGAATGTGATAGCAAACAGGTGTGTACAAACTTCACAGTTCTGCAAATATAGTAAGTGACCAGGTAGTTACTGTACTTGACAAAGATTTGAGATGAATGTTAAGTTTTCCTCACTGATCCTGGACTGATTGACTTCCAAAGAGTAGCTTTGGAGATTTGCTTCTCCCATCAGGTAAGGGGAAACATTTTTATTCTCCACGTCACTTTGTCTCATCCATTGGTAATGTCTACTTTTGCATGCTGGAATTTGATTTCCTTTGACATTGTGACCAAAGGATGAGATGCCATTAGGGTCTCCTTCCTGGACATCACTGTGTGACAAGGGATGGGCTGCTTTGCTCTCCTGTGCACAGATGTCAGGGAAGTTTTCCTAAGTGCTCCTTGTAGAGCCAGGGTGAGAGCTCTGTGTTGACAATGTGGACACGTTACACTGATGTGTTTCGTGGCCATTGGTGTGTCTACTTTCATATCTCAAAGAAGCAGTTCATAAATGGCTCAGCCCTCAAAACCAGAGCTATGCAGACTATTTCAGTGGTCTGCAGCCATTGTTTCTTAAGATTGGTTAGAGCCATGTACTTTTACATAAATTACTCATTTGGGGCACCCTTACTTAGCATAGAAGGAAGAGCATATTTTTTGACAAAGCTTTCTTTTAAAGATCTTCAGATCCACCAGCTTAGCAATAATATTTACCTTAAAAAATTCCTTAGGTTACAAACCCTTCTGATCAACTGTGTCAGCTTGCACTGAGCGTCAATGTTATGTTAAACGGTAATTTTACACCAGAGCCAGGGAACCAAAAGAGTTAGGGAAAATTGCAACTTCAAACTGCTTTGGAGGCAGAAGCAGGAAGTGTAATAAATAGGAACAAAGACTGAGTGAGAATATCAGTGATCCCTAAACCGATCACCTTTCCTCAGTCTGAAACTGCCGCCTTAGAAAGCGGCTAGTACACTTTATTAAACCATTAACAGCAGCAACAACTACAGCCACCAAAGAAAAAAATTCCACCTACTCACCAGCATCCTAGCTTAGCACTTTGCCTGTGACAAGCAGCACCCTGAAAGGGTGGCCCTCATCGGCTTGCCTGGTCACAAAGCCGTCATTTCCAATACTGCCTCATGACTGGGGAGAATATGAGTGGTTAAGTCTTCCAGATATGCCTGTGTGCGCATCACCTCGCATGGGTTACCATATCACCAAACTCACATACATAGTGACACCACCCAGGGCCTGGAGTGCCACTATTTCTCAGATCCGAGTGGGTACATTGCTGACATACAAAATATATGTAAGAGCTTTGCTAAGGTTAAAGAGTGAATCTGCTGTTCTTAGCTGTTACTGGTTGCGATCTAAAATTAGACCGGGTAGGATTTAAGGATGGATATGTTTGCTATGGAAGTTTCCCTGGAAAGGGTCTGGGCGAAAGCCGAAATCCATACTGCAGTGCTACATTCTAAAGGCTTTCGAGATGGGAGGCTGTGCATCTACTCCCAGCCTTCGCTCTTGCTCAGGAAGTTAGGTGCTACCTCACAATAACAGGTCCAGTCCTGTTTCAACAGCAGCACTTCTAATGAACAGAAGAGAAGCAAAGGCAACAGCCTTCCTCCCAGTAATACATCATTGTGTTTTCTGTATAGATTGCGTGTGGCGTCGGAGGCAGCGCAAGCCAGGCTGCCAATATTGCTAGCTAATGCTTCAGCTCCTTTCATTTTTCACTTGGAGCGAGAACCCTTTCCTGAAACTTGTTCATTTCACAGAGGGGAAATCGAAGGCACCGGCACACTGTCAAGCTGCTTTATTGTCATCGTTTACAAAGGTCGCTGGAATTAATTGACTTCTTACGTTACATATTGTAAACGGACTCATTCTTTGACACATTTATGGGAAGGTGGCAGGGATCTAAGTGGCTGCTTATTGTCTTTCAGCTCTGGCATCTGTTATAAACTAGAAAGCCCATGGGTCTGAAATCCCAGTTTGGGAAAAGACGAGCACCCAGTTTCAAAGCAGCAGACTCCATTAACTGTGAGTTGAACTAAGCAGAAATGAAAGAGCTCCAGCAGAAGAAATAGAAATGCTGGGTTTGTTTTACTGTCTCCCCAGCACCCTTTAGCAGGGGCAGCGAAGCTTTCCATAGCCATCCTCACTGGTGGTGTCCCTTTGAAAGCATATTCTAAGTAGCTGGCTGCTGCTTACAAGATTGGAAGTGAAAATCAGTCCACAGAGTATTCCATGAATCATCACTACATGGATGCTCAGAGAGTTGACTGACAGCGATTCTGTCTCAAAGGCGTTGCTTTTGGAGCTGGAGATGAGGAACTCAGGGCACAAGTAATATTTGTTGTACCGGGGCACACTGTTTTCCTGATAGGTATTTATAGTTTTTACTTCTCTTTTTATTTCTCACACTGTCTCCTTTTCCCTAAACTAGGAAGATTCTCACTCATGTTCATAGCCTGCTTTCACTAAAATTAGCGGTGCTGAAACAAGGACATATTGTTAAAAATGAATAAATTAGGGCTGAATTAAGCCATCCAGCTCAGCGAGAGCAAAGGGAATATTACAGTTAGTCTGAACAAACCATCTTCGTAAATAGGAAATGGACTTTGAAGCCATCCTTCTGTGGTCCTGTTAATTACCAGGGAAGATTAGAACTCTTCTGGTTCATAGGATCCCTTTACCTAGCATGGTCGCTCCTTCTGCTGCATTAGGAGTCAGACGTTTGCACTGTCCCTTCAGACCGGCGACGAGATGGGATGTTATTAAAGGGAAGTCATTTACCACAATCGGTAAGATGTAGCCTGGCAGAAATTCAATAACTGTTTGTGATATGCTCAGTCTGCTACTCTGCCTGGTGCCTTTCACTCCTGACACACAACAACATTCACCTTAATCTCCATCCACTGGGGCAGGGGGTAAAAATGCCTCATTGGCTTCCAAACAGAGAACCTGAGTGATCCGCTTTTCATTACAAGAACTGTGAAGAAAAGGACCCCGATCTTACCATCTCCCTCTCACACATCTCTGTTTCTCTCCTTCTCCCCTCTCTTTCCTGGCCTCTTCTCCCCCAGCCTCTCTGTCTCTCTGTCTCTGTCTCTGTCTCTGTCTCTGTCTCTGTCTCTCTCTCTCTCTCTCTCTTTCCCCTGGGTCCCCTTCTCTTCTCTCTCCCTCCTCTTTCTCCTCCCCTGGCACTGCTTTTTCTCTCCCACTCACATCCTCTGATGGGCATTCAAGCTAGTAAAATGCCTGGTTGAGAATCCCACGAACACAGCTAGGCACACACAGAGCCGGAGGGGTTTGCATGTTCACTCAAAAGTGAAATGCAAAGGAAAATGCCCTTAGAATTCAGGCAGGGAGGAAACATCAAAGGAGAATTGAGGTGTAAAAACACAAGCATCAACAAAAGACGAAATAGAGAACATTTAAATAGATAGGTATATTTTAAACTTACCTTACATTAGCAGATGCAGGGATAGCCCTCCTCCGGTGTCCCTGCTTGCTCGGTCCCTTGGCTGAGATAATCACATGGCTGTCTTCTTACCCAGTATAAATAGGTGCATATGTATGTGTAATAAAGTATACACAATTATATACTATAGATATGCACACATGCAAGCAATGGTATCTCTTTTTTTTCTAAAATATAAAGGAAGGCAGGAGCCTGCAGCTAGGATCCCTTCCTTCTTTTGACTGGAACTCTCTCCGGCAGCAGGCTGAGGCTCTCAATCCGGTGAGGAGCGATCCTGCTAGCTGGCTTTATTTCTCCTCGTTTCCATGGTGGTTAGTGGTGCATCGTTCACCAGATCAGTTGTCACACTGACATGGTGCTGCCTGCTCAGCGGTCATTAATAACTGAACACCCTCCACTCCCCAGAGAGGAGCCAATCGCTTCAGACTGCCAAGATGTAGCACTCGCAGCTGCTCCAGCCTGGTTGGCTGAAGCAGCCTGTCTGTCCTATGACAGCGTTCGCTACTGCTGCTGCTGCTTAGGGTACAAATAAATGAAACAGGCTTGCATATTTTTCCTTGGGATCGCTGTCTTTCCTCCTTTTTTCTTTTTTTCCTTTTGGAGGAATGTGCAACGATTTTCAAGAACTTTTCTCATTTGGGCTGTTATCAGTCATTTGGAGAAACCGTGGGTCTTTTTTTTTTTTTTCCCTCCTCTCTCTTTCTCTCTGAGAACCGAGAGGAAACACTTATGAATAAGGATTTCCTGAATATTAACACTTGGTAGTGACTCCATTCCCTGTCTGTGAAGTTTAGCTGTGGCTTTAGTTGCAGGAGGGCAGCCTGCAGCTCTTCTGACCTGCCTTCGCTTCGCTGCGGTCCTGCTTTAGCCTGTGTGCTGGCAGTGAATAGCCTTCTTTCTCTTTCTCTTTCTTGCTTCCTTCCTTCCTTTTTTGTTGTTGTGGATTTGTGTGTGTGTGTGTGTGTGTGTGTGTGTGTGTGTGTGTGTTTGTTCAGGTATTACAATGAAATTTCTTATCTGCACTGACTGGATTTTTAAATTACAACAAATATTTGCATCTCCCAACCTCATAACATTGGTACATAAGGGGGAACATTTAAAAAGTAAGCTTTTTCAATTATAACTACTTCTGTATATGTGATACAGTAAATCTGATACCACACAATCAATATGGATGTTGCACTGTTTGTGTGTGTACCCGTGTATGTTTCCCATGTATGATTTTTTTACTCAAGGATGCTTTCCAGTACCATAAATTGAGCACTTAAAATAATTCTTTTCATTCTTAATGTTATCAACTCCATTGGCTATTTAACCAGGAAAATATTCTAGAGAAGCATTCTATGTGAAAACATTTTGAATATTTAGGCTCAAAACTACTGCAGCATAGTAAAGTGTTCAGCTCAAGAACACCTGTGACGAGGAGAAGAATGTGAAAGGTATGTTTTTCAAACAGTGTGCTGAGAAACCTCTTGAGAGAAGTGCAATGTGGGGATCAGTTTTCAACAGGTTAAAGCTGCTTTATCTGAGACTCTAGCCCTTGCTTTGAAAGACTGCCCTCTAGTGGAAGAAAAGGAAATGGCATTTATTAGTTTTACTGGGCGGGGGGGGGGGGGGGGGTTGGAGGGGGCAAAAAAAGCATTAGCATCAAATTGTTCCCTAAGATGTTTATTGAAGTGACATATTCTACATCATAGCCACATGCCAGAAAGCTTAACCTCACCAGCATTGTCTTTGACTACCAAATGTTTTCAACTTGTGTTTTCTTTACCAAAAACTAAAACTAAAAAATAAAATAAATGCTTTGGTTATTTGTTTTAATGATTAATTGGTCAGTGGAGACAGGGCCTTGAACTTCTGCCTAGGCACTTTGAATGCTGGTATTGGAGGTGTTCCTCAGACTTACTTTTATTTTAGTAAATAATTCATAACCCTAACCTTTTTGATAAGAATGAGTTCAAAACAAAAGTAGCTTCTTCATTGGCCAAATGACACCTACTTCTGAATGTTATCCTTTTACCAGACACTTCCCAGGGACTTTAGTGTCCACTCTGGAGGCACATATGGATGAGGCGGGCGAGGGAGGTCAGTGAATGTTGGGGGAATGCATCTCATAGAACTTAATAGCCCCTAATTTTACTTTCCCGTTGGAAACATAGCACATTTTTGTAGTCATTTCAATATTTGTAAGGTTAACTTACACACATAGAAAACTTGTACTATAATTGTAACAACTATTTGAAACAAAATCCTTTCATATTATCCTGATTCCTTAACCATTTTATATTGATTGATTGGTACTGATTATGTTATTGACGAAACCAGTAATCTATTGATTGTTATAATCCTTTGATTGTAATATGCGCCTCATAATGAAGATAAGTTGTGAGGCCTAAGCAGATATGTGATAAAGTAACTTTTTAAAATGAAACTGATAATCACATGTAAACTTAAATTCAAACTTATAAGTTAATGAAAATATTTTTATAATTTAGTTAGAATTGAATACTATTTTAAAACCTGCCTTATATATAATAATTTCCTAGAAAATTGTTTTTACTAAATGACTACTGTATTTTCTAATGTAAGGAATGAGATTACTCTTTTAATGTAGGTACATGATAAATCAAAAGTATATTGTACTTGTCTTTAAGTGTAATATCATAGGGCATTACAAATGAGATTTCATTGGGGGGGGGGATAACTCTGGCCATGAATGAAGAAAATTAGAGCTCCTTGGCTGTAGTTTTCCTCCTGCTAGAAATATCAGCAGTTTGGAATTGAAGTATGTTTGGGGATGCCATGGAAGTCATTCATTCAATGAAATATCATTAGGTATCCCCTCTGTGATGAAGCACCATATGAGGATATTCAGGTGTGGATGGTTAAGGGTTTTAGGGAATTAATTATCCTAAAATGACTTGTGGTCATCAGAAAAGAACTATAGTATCATGGAACCCCAATATGATTCTTAACCTGTAGGTCATGACCCTTTTAAGGGTCAAACAACCCTTCCACAGAGGTCTCATATCAGATATCCCGCATATCAGATATTTGCATTATGATTTACAACAGTAACAAAATTACAGTTGTGAAGTTGCAGCTTAAATAATTTTATTGTTGGGACTCTCCCCAACGTGGGGAACTGTATTAAAGCGTTGCAGCATTAGGAAGGTTGAGCACCACTGTTCTAGAAGGTTTCAATATTACACATAGCTGCTATAAGAGAGCCAGAGACAGAATGCCTCAACTCCCGAGCATTTCTCAGCTCTACCACCCTGTCATCTAGAGGATGATTGACAGATCTGCTGTTTCTGTTCACTGCTTCTTCCTTTCTCTGTCTCTGCTTTCTTCTTTTTCTCCCCTTCTTTCTTTCTGCCTTTCTTCATTTACAGAATGTTCCTAGCTATTAATAGAAATTGTACACTACAAACTCCCTGTATAATGAGTATACATTTTATCTATATTGTATATCTGTATTATAGCAGTTATCAAATGAATGTTCAATATAATTAAAATGACCTGCAAGAGACTTAAATGTGTGAATGAATAATTAATCTTTAAATTGTGCTGGAAGGTTTCTGCTTTCATCACCAAATGAAAATATCTTAGGATGTACTTTTGATGGACTCAGTAGCTGGAATTATTAATTTGAGACGTGTTTGCAGCCATTTCACCCTAGGATTTATATTCTGTGTATCTTCCTTTGAGAAGCAGTCAGGGCAGTGAGCAGCCTGCAGGGTCAGGGCCGAGTGGTTGGCTATGAGTCCTTACCTGCTTCCTGATCTGTGACCAGAGCTTTGGGTTAAGTGTTGTCTCTGTGAAGTGTCATCCATGGAGCGAAGCTTAAGTAGCACCTTGGCATATCATTTTCCTCCTAGGATTCTTCTGAGGATTAAAGTAGCTGATACCTACACAGAGCCTAGAAAAAGTCATAAACTGTAGTAAAACTGAAGGCTAAGCTTCCTATTGGCGTTCATCTAACATTGTGGCCATGGCCAGGCAGCTTAGATGCTCTTCTCATTCTTTTCATCATCCTCATTCGCCATCAGCACCATTGTTAATTTTGTTGCAGATTCTCCCTTGTTCAGAATGCCCTTTCTGCTGTCTGCTCCATTCCTTGACTTTTTTTTGCCAGCCTATCCTTCAGCAAGTTACTCTAGCCGTGATTTACTAGTAGACAAGACCTCTTCTTGGTCCACAGAAGCATGCTTATTTCTTAACAACATATCATGCATAATTATTTCTGTAATTTTGCCTTCTTCCGTTTTTGTTTCTAAAGGAGCGGTGGCACGTGCCTTATTATGTGTATAAGTCCCCCTCCATAAGACAGTAAAACAGAGAAAACCTTTGTTGAATGCTAGTACACACCTGGGTTTGTTTTACAAGTTGTTAAACCTTACAACATCTTCATAACAGACAGATATTTTCATCTCTATCAGACAATATAGAAACTTGGCTTATTTGCCCAGTGTCCCCAAACTATTAAGTAAAGGGGCCAAAATGTAAACTAAGTTCTGTCTGCTTACACAGCCAGTGCTCTGGCCACTGCACAGGGCACTCAATATTCATTTGTAAAATAAATGAATATTTGATTGATAGCTTTGCCAACCAATTCAATGTAGTCAGCAACAAGGGATGCCAAAAATAAATTACTATTTTAAAAAAGGAATGAATTTTATACACAAGATAGTAGATGCTTTTGTATTTATGTTGTTCAGTGTTGGTGACAGAATTTTATTGCTGTCATGATTTGAGAAATAAAGCTAAAAGAAATACTGGTGCTCGTCAGAAATATGTACTGAGATATCCAGAGGGCTAAATACTCACGAATAAGCCGCCGATGATAGCGAACAGCCACTATGAAGGTCTCCAGTGATTATAGCAAGTAAGTTCTCAACTCAGAAACATGACTCAAGGTGAGCAACATTGGTTGATTGTCTCAGTGTTGAACTAAATCGTGTTGGATCACAGTTTCCATTTTCCTTCTCAAAGGAGATTTAGCTTGTAGAACTGCACGTTAAACCTGGGGTCTTTTTTTCCCTCCCCATGTGACCATTTCTGGTTTGTTCAAAAAACAGCAAAACCTTTTGTTAGGGACACAGCCACAGGGAGAGACAATACGCAAGAGCATTCAGCAGGCACAGATTCAGATTCATCCAACAGACAGATAGGAGACAGACAAAAACATGAGGTCCTTACTTGGCTATTATTTTCAATGAAGGTTTTGAGTTCATTTGAAGAAAAGAAGTAAATTTATAACTCAGATTTATAACCAAGACCAGGAAAGTTGTGAGACATCAGAGGGACAAATCCTGGATTCTTATTTTGTTCTCCATTTCTTCTATTTTCACTTAGATCCAAAAGGTTTCTTTCTTCTTCTGTCTCTGCCTGTCTTAGTTATTTTCTTTCAGAAGATTGACTTTTTCACTACTATGCTTAAAACATTATTATAAACAACAAAAGACTGAGCTGCTGTTGTTTGGAGGGCAGGAAGCATGTACCTTCTGCATATAGGCTTTAATCCAGAGTTGTATAAAAGCATTTAAGGACAACAGGTAGTTGTGCATCACAACATACAGCTAAAACGTCAGCTTTCTGGAGATTGAAACAGGAGATTTGCTGAAACCCAGGAGTTTGTCCCAGCCTGTGTAATATGTTAGGACCTTTGTCTTAAAATTAAATAAAATAATAAAATAAAATAAAAATATGATAGGTAGATAATGTGAATAATATAGACCCATAGTTTATAAGTTGTACAGAAATAACTGAAAATATGCATACTAAAAAACTCAAATGGGATAAATGAGTGGTTTTTTTATCTTTTTAAAAAATGTCATCAGCTTTTGTGTAGTAAATAAATATTGTTCTTCTATGTATAGATAATAGCTATTACTTAAAAACAATATGTGACATCTCTGGAGCTGTCTTGTTTTATACAACATCTAACTTTTGTAACAGTATTCAATTGTATCCACATGTAATTAAATCACATTAACAGCAAAAAACAATAATAAAGGCAACTTTTGAACATATGTACCTTGGTAAAGGTAACCTGTTTTTCATGAACTGTACCATTCATTTTTCCCTGTTAGAACATGAGATAGCTGGGAGATGACTGGCTTAATTAAGTGCTGTGGTACATGAATGAAGATCTGTCTCAGTCCCCCAAGTCCACATTAAACAATAACAACATTAACAAAAACCTGACATGCTTTTATAATTCTAGTACCGGGGAGGCAGAAAGAGACCTATTTCTGCAGTTTCTGAGTTTTAAGCCAATGAAAGGCCCTATCACACATTTAAAAAAATATATATAAATAGTACCTAATGACTAAATATGACACTGAAGGCTGTCTTTTGACCTCCACATGTATGTGCATTACACAAACACATACCTACTCACCTCACACGCACATATGTACATATGATTATACATGTGCTTGTATACACACACAGTAGAATACTAGATAGTTAGCCTCATTGACAGATCAAGCAACTGCAAACTTGGTTGGATATGTGCAATGTCTCATAGCTGCTCACGGGTGGAATCGGCAATCCAGCAGCAGTAGGTGTGACCCGAGGCTGACACTCAGCCACTGTGTCACCTCAGCTGAGTTCTTCTCTTTACTGCTGCTACTCTCTGATTCTGGAGAATCTCTTTGTTCCTAACACATCCATCTTTCAGAGAACTCAAACATCTTATTCTTTATCACTTCTTGAACTTTGCATTCTTTAGTTTCTAATTTTTTAATTAGATTTATCCATTTTATTTTATGTGTGATTGTTTTACCTGCATGTATGTTATTCACATGCATGCTTGGTTATGCATGGATATGAACCACCATGTGAGTGCTGGGAATAGCACCCAGATCCTCAGTAAGAGTAACAAGTGCTTTTAAACCTCTGAGCCATCTCTTCAGCACCACTTTGGCATTCTTAGGGGTTTATTTCTGTAATGAAACAAACACAATTTTTGTTCTTCAAAATTTCTGCTAAAAATGTTCATACTGGAAGTTATGCTGGGCGGTGGTCACAGTCATGCATGCCTTTAATTCTAGCCTCTGGGAGGTAGTCAGACAGATCTCTGTGTTCCAGGCCAGCCTGATCTACAGAACAAGTTCCAGGACAGCCAGGACTACACAGAGAAACCCTGTATTGAGGGAAAAAAAAGGTTTTATTTTAATCATACTCAAGAATTTCAATTGCTGTTTGTCTTGCTTCAGCATGTATTTCAGCTCATATATGATCTGTGCTCAGACATCGAGCAACTTGAGGGGAGAAGTAGATTCCATGCACTGTTTATGTTCAATAGCACAGTTTATATATTAAAGATTGTTGGCTACAATAGTAGCAGCCATTGTGTAATCATTGTCTTCCATTCATGAGAATGAACATCTAAATCAAGAGTCCCTGGGGGACACATCTTGTCACCTTGGTGGCATAAGCACATGAGATTATTCACAGCAGAGCATCCTATGATGAGAGAGCAGTGTGTATTCCCTGGACCTGACCTTTTTCTTTGCTGACCACTTCCTCTTTTCCATCCTTTTGTTTAGGACTCTGTAAATACAATTTGGTTCATCTAACTCTATTGATTCATGTAATTTCTAGACAAAAATTAAAACCTAATCATCAAGATGACATGTAAGTTCATAAAAGCTCTAGGCAAAAACCAAGGTAACCTGAGATAATTTTTCTCATAATTTGATTTTGTTATGCAATTTTTGTTGGGATTTTCTTTGCTTCCATATGGATTATTTTGTAAAGGTAGAGTATTAAAAATTATTGTTATTATCCAAATAAGAGATCAGTGCAGTGATTTCTAGAAAATGTAAGCAAACATTTTTGTGCATAAGATACTTAGGCATGTAGTCATACTTCACCACCTAGAAATTAAAAGTTTGTTTGAATTTTCATTAATATTTTATGCCATCCTTACTTGAGTTCCACTAGGCAAGAGATAGAAGGTGACTATAGCTGGAGTTTTCTCTAGTCCCGCCCAGGCTCGTAGCCACTCAGACCCAAATAACACACAGATACTTATATTAATTAAAACTGTTTGGCCTAATGGCTCAGGCTTCTTGCTAGCTAGATCTTACACTTAAATTAACCCATAATTCATATTTATATTTAGCCACGTGGCTTGGTACCTTTTCTCAGTTCTGCCTTCACATCTTGCTTCCTCTGTGTCTGGCTGGCGACTCCTCACTCAACCTTCCTCTTCCCAGAATTCTCTTCTCTGCTTGTCCCACCTATACTTCCTGCCTGGCTACTGGCCAATCAGCAATTTATTTATTAACCAATCAGAGCAACACATTCACAGCATACAGAGTGATATCCACAGCAGGTGACTCTTGTCATTGTCACCTGCTTCTCTCTCCTACAATGGAAAGCAGGAACCCTAGAGTTAAAGGTCTATGTGTACTTTGTGGTCCCTGTGCGGACCAAGTCCTTTTCTGGAGGGCATGTGTTTTCCAGAGAGACGGCCACAGACTCAAGGTAGATACACAAGACATCACTGCTATACTGATGCCATTGTTGAACTTAGCCTTCATTCATAAAATTATATACATCTTAAATTCATAATATATTCTGCTAAAACTGCAGGGAGACTCCTAGCCATTTTCATCTTTTCCATTACTCAATTACAAATTTCACCATTATTTCAACTATTTTCTACACACATTCTTGTGTCTATGCCTTAACCCAAATGTAGTCTTCTAAGAGTGGTTGGTTTTGGAGACCCCTCATTCTGGCATCTCTTAAGGCTGGCGTGCCTTGTGTTTGCAAGTACACACGTGTGGTAGTGACTGTCATGTTCTGGCATTTCCTCTGGCTTTCCTGTCCTAGTAGTTTTTCCTGAAATATTTCACTGCTCTGTATGGCCCAGTCACTCCCTATCTTTCCACCTTGCCACTCGTTCCTGGTTCCCGGTTGACTTCACATGAGTTCTGATAAAACAGATATTTTGCACCTAAGTTATTACTGAAAGTTTGAGAGATGGCAATATTTAAGTTTGAAGCCCAGCAATTACTAATCTCCTTAAATGAAAGGAAGCCCCCTTCATTTTTTCCTTTCCCCTTGTCTTCTGTGAACACCTGACTTCCTGGACATGGCTTTTGTCCTACGGGTAAATGGGACTATTTGAGCTCAGAAGTGTTGAGCCTCTGTGTTCTTTTAACCATAATTCCCATCCGGCTGGCTGATTTAGAACTCTTCCTCTGTGCCTACTTTTTGGACAGTGCAAATACTCACATCTTCTAAAGCCAGTTCTTCAGCTGCGCCTGGATGTCCTCTGCTCCATCTTTCCTGCCCACCGGAGTTGATCTTCTAAGCTCACTAGTCACTTTGATTCTTCTGGCCGAGTCCTCTGCTGTGTGTGTCCACAGAGAACTTCCGAGTAGCAGCACTGTGATCTTCGGTCTCTGTTCCTGGGGCTGTGAGGTGGTGCTCATGGAGAAAAATCACACAGTGGTGCCTGCGCCGTCTGCTGCAGAGTGGACCTGAATCAGTGCTGTTGTGGTCTTACGTTTTCCTCAGTCATCATTGTCCTCTTTTCCTTGACGATTCTTGACTTTAGCATCCCTTCTCAGTCACTGACTGTCATAACTAATACTGTTAGAGTTAGACCATTGTAGATGAAGTCACTTTATTTCACCATCCCAACTCACTAATACACGTTTATGCAGATTCACCACTAACTCTTTTTTTTTAGTATCAAAGCATGAGTTTCTCATTGTCAGTCTCTGGATTCTTCAAAACCATCCACTTTGGTCTTGTCAGGAATTTGTACCTGTCAGTTTTGTTTTTCACACCACCCTGCAATTTACATATTTCCATAAAATCCACACATATGCTTAATTTTCACTCACAGTAAAACGATAATAGTTCTCACTTAAGTCTTTAATCCCTCCCTGTCTTTCCAGCTCAATCTTCCTTAAATAAGTTTCTCAAAAGAGCTGTCATTTGCTGCCATCACATCCTCATTTGTTTTTTTTGTTTTCAGGTTTTTGTTTGTTTGTTTTAAATCTGGTTTCTGCACTGTGGGGCGTTTTCCCACCAACCCCACAGCTCCCCAGAGTTTTCTTGAGTGCGAGCAGCAGGAAATATTAGATAGAAGGATTTATATTGCGGAGATAAACAGATAGAAAATAAAGGATAGCCTCGAGAGGGCCTGGAACCTTTTCCAACGGGCCCTGACTGTCTCTGTCCCAGGGTATTTATAGAGACACCAAGGGGGTGGAGCAAAAGACCTCCTCCCCCAGCACAGCCAAGTGCAGACCATCTCAGACACCTGCACTCAGGCCTGTGGTCCTAATCATCCTCTCTATGAGGTCCTGCTGGGTAAAGCCACGAGGAACCTGAAAATGGGCTCCCACACTGCACTACTGATTGATCCTGAACTTCTATTCTGGAATATCACAGTGCCCTAGGATTTGGTCCATGTACTCTCATGTCCTCATTATTACACTCACCTGGGTAATTTGCTCCTCTGTTTGCCTCTTATAAACACATCCTAAATTGTTCCTTTGCTACCGCTCTTTACTTGTTGACTGAGACACTATGATCTTTCCTTCTTATGTCCTTATCACTCACATCACTGACACTGCAGACAGAATTCTGCCTGTCTGACTGCCCATACTTCTATCTATCCTATATCATTTTTCTAACTCGCTGATAAATATCTCTGCTTACATGACCTCCAGGTACCGTGTATTCAGTGAGTATAAGGCTGACCTTTCAGCTTTCTTTTGAATTGTCTTTTCTTCCTTTGTTTAGTGATTCTCTTGTCATATCTTGGCCCAGTTACCTAAAGAAGTCCAGATTGCTTGGCCCTCCTCCTAAGTCCTGCATTCAGTCTGTTGGCGAATCATGTTCCTTTTGCTCCCAAGTGCTCCTGATCATGCAGGTCCTCTGCTGGACTGTTACCTGCTGCCGCTCTCGTTCCTTCTTACTGTCCTTCCGGTGGAGCACGCTCAGGCATGCATCATTACTGCAGCATGGCCGTCTCTCACTGGTTTTAGTCTGCAGTTGATTTCTTCTTCTGGGAATTTCGTGAGAGACGGAGTTTGGTGTTTTGCCTCTGGCCTTGTATCAGAGAGTAATTATCTCAATGTACTGCTTAATAAACAGGTGCAAAAATGTTAAGTAGAAGTTTGATGGAGAAGAGAGGAATTATTCTTAAGCTAGCAGAATTAGTCCTTAAACTCTTAATTGCAAAGTGTTGATGAACATACATGTGAGTAGGGGTATATTTCCATACATGTGCGGGACAGCCATAATCCATGGGCTACTGGGTTCGGAGATTACAGAAAGAACTGATGTGGTGAACCTGAGCCATGAGGAAAACCATTATAGTTTTGGGTTTTTTTTTTTTTTTTTTTTTT
>CABHPH010158009.1:0-40210 GCA_902168325.1 Peromyscus nudipes
CAATGTACAGGTACACTTCCGTAAACTTGACATAAACTAGAGTCAGTTGGGAATCCAGAACCCCAATTGAAGAATTGCTGGTATCGAATTGGTCTTTGGGCATCTCTTTGGAGGCATTCAAAAAATTTTAAATTTATATAGGAGGGCCCAGTCCACTGTGAGTGGTACAGTCATTAGTTGGCAGGCCAGGGTTATATTAGAAACAGTAGTTAAGACCCATGTAAATGCCAGCTAAGGTTCCACTACCCCAGACAGCCAGAAACCACCCAAGCAGTACTGGACTGAGCACATCACTACAAAGAACAAATATGTGATGGAGAGGTGGGAAAGATAGAAAAATAGAGTAGTATGTGCTCTAGGGAGAGAGGCAGAACTGGAAATGCAACGGTGGTGACAGGTGAGAGAGAGGGCTGACGTCTACATGCTGTCATTGCCCACTAGGGTTGGTGGGATGGGGTACGACAGCCTGGATTTTATGCAGAAACAGACTCAGCCCCTGAACCTGTTACCCGGCTGAGGGATCTCCCTGGCTTTGGGCAATGACAGAGGCCCAAGACAAAGAAAGCTTCACTTTTTGGATTATAACTCCTCAAAGGACTACCATGGTCTGAGATACCAGAGGAGGCCATGTTGGTATTGTATATACTAGAACTGTGGACAGCCACCACCGACAGCAGCAGTTCTGGAGTGGAGTCCTCAGAGAAGTACAACTGCCTAAGCCCATTGAAGCCCAGTAGATTATGAGTGAGATCAAAATGCTGAACACTAAGCTGTTTACACTGATGCATGTTGAATTTTTTCATCTAATTGTAGCTATACCCTGGTTCTTCCCTTTTTAAATATGAATATGTTTAAATTTTTTTAACTTTACAAAATCCCAAAGTTAAGAGGCATTGGATATTTTAAAGAGACACTGAAGTTTTAAAATATTGAAAGTTTTTAAAGACCGTGTGACTTTCAAAAGATGGGCGGTTTTTATATTGCTGTATTAATGTTATAGTGAAATCTTAGAGACAAACAAAATAGTGTTTAATAGTGATTTGTCTGTGGGAAAAGGAGTCAATTAAGCTGGTTAGTGTTTATCAAATTGACAGAAAATAGAGTCTCCTTGGAATGGGGAACCTCAAATTAAGATTGTCTCCATTAGATTGTCCTGTCAAGCATTTTTTAATTGTTAATTGATATAGGACAGCCTAGACTGTACCATCCTTAGGCAGGTGGGCCTGAGCTGTGTCAGAAAGAAAACTAAGCAAGCTAGGAGCAGCAATCCAGCGAACAGCATCCCTCTATTGTCTCTCCTTCAGTTCCTGTCTCCACATTTCTGTCCTGAGTTACTTCCTTCCCTTTCCCTGATGATAGACATAACCTATAAGCCAGGTAAGTCATTTCCTCCCCTAGCTTGCTTTTGTTCAGTGTTTTATCACAGGAACAGAGAACAAAGTAGGATGAGCAAGGAAGTTAACCCCTCTGTGCTTTGTAATTTTTCCCTTTGGATCATAATTTGGATCATATGCTAGCTTCATAAGATTGGGGGAGTTTCATATTTATAAATTTCTTAGTCTGTGAACAAATCATGTAGCATGCAAGATGGGACAGTCTATTGTCTTGAAGAAAAACATTCCACAGGTAAAGGTTCACAAACTAAAAGTAAAAGAAAAGAAGACAATGTGCCAAGAAACTGGAAAGTGAAAACAAGTTTGTGCAGCTATTCTGATATCTGATAGAATAGACTTCAAGACAAAATTAGAAAAAAAAGTCCAACACAAATCCATATATGTGTGTGTGTGTGTGTGTGTGTGTGTGTGTGTGTGTGTGTGTAATGCAATAAATATTGGTGCTTCCATTTTTCTAAAACAAGCACTAATAGACATAGAGCACAGACATGTGCTCATCCAATAATAGCAGAAGTCTTTCATAACCCCTTCTCAATAGATAGACTTCAGACAAAAATGTATGGAGTTAAAATGAATAACAGATAAAATAGACTCATCAGACATCTACAGAATATCTCACTGAACAACTGAAGAATGCACATCCCTCCCAAAAGTCCTTGGAAATTTCTCTAAAATAGATCACATTTTATATCATAACTAAGTCTTAACAAATGTAAGAATAACGTCTTATTCTCAGATCATGGACTAAAACTAGAAATCAATAGAAAGAGAAACTACTGAAAGTATGCAAATACAAGACGATGGAAAATGTATTTATGAATGGCCATTTCAGGACTGAAGAAATCATGGATGAACCTGAAAATTCAAGAATCCAAGGAAAACATATGCACAAAATTATCATTGCCTTTGGGATGTAGCAAGGAAAATAATTTCAAGAAGGAGGTTTATACATGGTACTACTTACTTTAAACAAAGAAATTGCAAATAAGTAATTTGGTGATGTGTTTAAGATCTCATAAAAGAAGAAAACAAACTACAAAACAGTATATGGAAAGCAATAACAAGACTCATGACAACAATGAATGAAATAGAGACTAATGGAACACTACAAAGAATCAACAAAACAGAACTGGTTCATTGAAAATACATTAAAAAAAAGTGTAGCATGCCCTTAGTCAAACAAACAAAGAAAACGAGCAGACTCAATTCATAAAATTTGAGTTTAAAATGGAGACATTACAATTATGCAAGCAAAATCCAGAGGATTGTCTCAGGATAATCTGAAAAATCTAGATTCCAAAATTCTGGACAATCTAGAAGAAATTTATGTTTCTAGAAGTATATGACCTTATCAAAATTAAACCAAAATTATATAACAACTTGAACAGATCTATAACAAGCAGCAAGTAATAAAGCATTAATAGTTTCTTGAATAAATAAGAACAAAAATCTCTCAGCATTATATGGATTTACTCTTGAATTTATCAGGTATTTAAAGAAGAATTAACATCCGTGCTCTTCAAACTCTTTCATAAAAGCAGAAAAGAAAGGAATACTACCAGACTCATCCTATGGAGTCAGTACTGTCCTCATATAAAAGTTAGATATGAATACAGCAACATCAGAAAACTACAGAAAAATTATCCTGATGAGCATAAATGCAAAAATTCTCAGTTAAATTTTTGCAAATAAAATTTAAGAACACAAGAAGTTTATACACCATGGCCAACTTTGTTTCACCCCAGAGATGCAAGAATGGCTCAGCATATAAATCAGTAAATGTAATGCAGCAATAAATAGTGTGAGGGACAAAATATGATTATCTTAATAGATGTAGGGAAGGCCTTTAAACATCATTTCATTATAAAATTCTGGAAAAACTTTGTGTATAAAGAACATATGTCAATAAAATAAAGGTTACAAATGACAACACTGGAAAGCATTTCTTCAAAGTTTGGAATAAGATAACATTGTCCAGTTTATCCACTCTCACAGAGTATGGGGTTTAAAATCTTATCTTGAGCAATAAGGGAAGAGAAAGAAATAAAAGGGAAAAAAAGAAAGGCAGAAATAAAATTGTCTCTATTAGCAGATAATATGATCTCAGAAGAGCATATTAGAAAACTCTTATATCTGATTTAAAAAAAAAAACCTTTCGGCAAATCAACACACAAAAACTTAATATGCTTTAAATATAATTAGTAAGAACATTTCAAAGAAGGAAATTAAGAAAACAATCATATTACCAATAGTTTAAATAATACCCAATGAATCTAAACCTCTACCTACAAAATTTTAAAACATTTAAGAAAAAAATTAAAGATGACACCAGGAGATGGAAGGACTTCTCATGCTCTTTTGTGGGCAGAATTGATATTATAAAAATGGCCCCATTATAGGAAACAACTTAAAGATTCAATCAAATCCTCCTGAAAATTCCAATAACATTCTTCACAGAAACAACAATACTAAAATTCATGTGAAGGCACAAAAAAAAAAAACAAAAAAAACAAAAAAAATAACCTGAGTAGTTCAAGCAATCCTTGCCAGAAAGAGTACCTCTACAGCTACCACAATACCTGTTTTCAGTTTATTCCACAGAGCCACAGTAACAGAAGCAGCAGGGAAGTGGTACAAAGCCAGACATAAACCTATGTAATAGACTAGAATAGAGGACCCAAAAATAGACCCACAAAGGTACAACACCAGATTGTCAAGAAATTTGCCAGAAACACACCTTCGAGGGGAAAAAACCAGTATTTTCAACAAATGATAATTTAAAAACTGGATCAGCCATAGTGAACAATCTGAACATCTGAAACCATTAAAAGGAACTTAGAGAAATACTTGAAAATACAGGCATAGGAAAAGACTTTCTGAAAGGAGACCAAAAAGCAGTAAAAATGGGTGGTGAGTAAAATCAGGAATTGGGAGCAGGACCAAAGGACAATTGGGACACATACACACTCACACATACACCCCCCCCCACACACACACAAAAGAAATGGTAGGAGGGAACAAGAGGGATGGGGACAGGGAGATGAGGAGGGAGAAGAATCTATTAAAATACTCTTTCATCAAAAATATTACTTCAGAATGGGAAAGGGAAAAATAATGACATCTAATATATTGAGCATATCTGTGAGGGATTTTTTTTCTTAATTAAATCATTTGAAGTGGGCAGATCCACTTCTCATCTGGATCTTTGAGGTGGGAAGACAAACCTTTAATCCAGATCTTTTGAGGTAAAAATATCCACCCTTAATCTGGACAACATATATAAAGGAAGAAGGAAGTACTCTTTTTCTGTTCGCTCATACACTCACTAGCAAGTCCATTCTTTTACTGACATTAGAGCCTACTTCAGGATTCCAGTTTATACAGAAGGCCAGCTGAGATATCCAGCCTCGTGCACTGAATAACTGTATTCTTGGACCTTCCATTCATAGACAGCCATGGTTGGATTAGCTTGACCACAGTAAGTCATTCTAATAAATTCCTTTTTAATACGGATAGATTCATTCTACAAGTTCTGTTACTCTAGCAAACACTAATTAATACAATGTCATTTGATTCTGATATTTCTGAGCTTATTTTTTGTCTAGATGACAGAAAGTGGAGTACTGGAAAAAATTCTACATTACATATTTAAAAAGAAAATAGTACAAAGTGCTACATTTTGTATTTACAGTTAAGTCTTTCTAAGATATGGTAAGATTCTAAGCCACGTAGGAGGTGAAAGGGTGTAGGTGAAGCCTTCGAAAATTATCAGGTAGAACTGAGAATCTTTCAAATTTATTTTTAATTGGTACATGAAAACATAATAGTTGTATTCTTTTTTTGAATTTATTTTAATTTATTTTACAATATAATTGAACTTTACATATCAGCCATAGATTCCCCCGTTCTCCTCCCTCCCACCCCGCCCCCCTCCCCCTGGCCCACCCCCCATTTCCATCTCCTCCAGGGCAAAGACTCCCCCGAGGATTGAGATCAACCTGGTGGACTCAGTCCAGGCAGGTCTAGTTCCCTCCTCCCAGGCTGAGCCAAGCATCTCTGCTAAGCCCCAGGTTTCAAACAGCCAGTTCATGCACTAAGCACAGGACGCAGTCCAACTGCCTGGATGCCTCCCAAACAGATCAAGCCAATCAACTGTCTCACCCATTCAGAGGGCCTGATCCAGTTGGGGGCCCCTCAGCCATTGGTTCACAGTTCATGTGTTTCCATTCGTTTGGCCACTCATCCCTGTATTCCATCCATCCCTGGTCCCAACAACTCTTGCTCACATAAACCCTCCTCCTCACCAATTGGACTCCCAGAGCTCCACCCGGGGCCTGACCGTGGATATCTGCATCCAGTTCCCTCAGTCATTGGATGGAGTTTCTAGCACGACAATTAGGGTGTTTGGCCATCCTATCACCAGAGTAGGTCAGTTCGGGCTATTTCTTGACTATTGTCAGCAGTCTATTGTGGGGACATCTTTGTGGATTTCTGTGAGGTTTTCAGGCAAACGGATGGATCTAGAAAAGATCCTTCTGAGTGAGGTAACCCAGACTCAGAAAGACAAACATGGTATGTACCCACTCATAGGAGAATACTAGTTGTGGAAGAAGGGTGACTGGACGACTACTCACAACACCAGGGAGGCTACCTGGAAAACAGGACCCCAAGAAAGACACGGGGATCGCCCAATGACAGAAAAATGGATGAGATCTACATAAACAGTCTGGACATGAGTAGGGGTAATGAGGGGTGAGGGGCGAGGGAAAGAGGACTTGGGAGAGTGGGAGATCCCAACTGGATCAAGAACAGAGAGGGAACACAAGGAATGTTCATGGTAAATGAAGACCACATGAGAATAGGAAGAAGCAATAGTTTTATTCTTTAACGAGCTGCCGAGAGACTAGGTGTTAGATAGACTCCTTGTTCAGCAGGCAGATAGAGAGTGGGACAACAGCTAGGTTATGAACATGGTGATGTAACCTTGAGCATTTCAGTTATAGGACCAGGTAAACAACAACAAAATAAAACCTAATACAATCACTTTCTGAGTTCTTTTAAATGTTTGGTTCTGTTGTCTATTTTTACTATTTTAAATTACAGGGACTTAAACCCAATTTACATATGATAAATTGTAAAAAGGCTTTCCTAATTTAAATAGTACTCTTTAAATAAAAAGAAATATGAGTATTTATCATGCTTGGTTATTTATTTTCCAGATAATAACCAAGCATGATAAGTATTCATGGTGAGATATATATATCCTAAAATTTAATATATAAGATCATGGGAACCCTAAGGCAGAGCAACTGATCCTTTTTTTATTGTTTAGGCTACTATTTGATATGTATTGGGTGACTACATCCCTCTGCAGAAACTATAAGTTACTTAAATTTACAGCACACCCACAAACATATAGATACACACACACACAGACACACACAGACACACACAGACACACACATACACACACACACACACACAATCCATCACTGCCTCAAAATACAGGCCATTATTTAGATCCCAGTAAGGAAAAATACGGCTTTATCTCTCAGGATCCTTGTCACCCTAAATTTGATCTGTTAGGAGTTAGGTTAGGAGTGCTCTCCACCTCAGTTTGTCCTACAGGGAGGTTTGGAGAGAGCTATTGTCTGTCTCTCAGTAATGATACCTGGAGCAGAAGTGAAAACTTTCAAGGACTGGAACTGTAGGCAAGGGTAAGCATGATTCAGCCCTACACTGGAAACCTGTACAGGGTTGTTTGGGTGCCACTAACCACCTCTTGAATTGGCAAATTGTTTGAGGAGTAGCCCTCTCCAGATGCTGACTTGGGACTCGAGGATTAGTGGAACCCCGATCTATCTCTCCCAATCTTGTTTTTGCTTTACAGGTGAGGAAAATTTCTTCCAAGATTCCTTCAAGTTCCCCACTGGTTTGACTCCTGATAATTGAAATATGTTTAGAGCCTCAGGAGCTTAGGAAAAAAAAGAAAAATTAGTCTTTTACTTGACCAGTCCATGGCCTAAACACCATCTACTAAGAAACTACTAATTATAATACCAACCTTCAATTAGAGCTGTTCTGTAAGAGAAGTCCCCTAAAATTCTCTGTGTCTAGCTTCTCTTTGATCTGAAGGACCATCCAGATCTTGCTAAAAGCTACAGGATGGACACACAGAGTTAAGTGTGTCTGCACTAGATTTATTTTTAAGTGTACAATTTCTGCTCAAACTTCACCTAAACTTTACACATGAATTAAAAGTAATAAACTGGTACAACTCACCCACTGGGTGTTCAATAACCATATTTGTAGGCCTACATTGCCATGATCAGAGGAATTAAAAGGGAGAATATTTTCACCCTCATCCTCCAAGGTCAACTAAGTCCCAGGGAACTATGGGGCATCCCTTAAAATGTCCTGTAACTGTGGAAAGTCACCTGTTCTATTGTTCAGGGAGGTCATGGGGATGACACTGAGTACACTTTTAACCAGTGTCCAGTCTTCAAAGAGAAGGGCCAACAAAGAGGAAAAAATCCTCTACACTTCCAAATGAAACAATGGTCAAGCAAAGCCTTTGAACTGTGGGAGAAAGGAAGAATAAAAGACCCACATCTTCCTCATAAGCCCAAAACATTTCTGAGGATGAGATCTTCAACTTGCCTTGACAGCTAAAAAAAAGTGATTAATCTGGGTCACCTACATGGTCTTAATCACCCAGAAAAAAAGTATACACAGGACTAAAATGATTGATATGCATTTTTTGTTAACAGTCTTAAGATTTTGTATTATACTTAACCATATGAGATGTAGTTTAGACAACTATTTCTCACTAATAATTTACTTCCTGATAATGCTATCTGTTCCTAGAAGAATACTTCTCATAGCTGCAATATGATGTCCTGTGTCCTAATCAATCATGGCCCCTAATTAAAAGAGTCTGCCAAATACCTGTTGTCAACTTACAGATGCTGATGTTGTGAGTTCAACAAATGGAACTTGGATTTCACTCATGTTTGGATTATATTGTCCCCTCCACTGAACATTATAGCTGGTAGATGAGTGGAGATATCTCTTGCTGGTAAGACATTGTCAACAAGTCTTTACAGGATTGTAGTAAAACTTTCTGTTACACAGTCCAACTAGCTACAAAATTATGTGTCACTTTATTAAACAAAGCTTATGTTAGCCATAATGTTGAGGGATTTTCCTCATTAACCTTGTCTTTTAATGTTAGAAGAAACTCAATGGCTGACATCTAAACTTACATTGGCTGATGAAAGGCTCCTTGAACTGTTAAGTCAGACAAATGGCCTCCTCTACAGTGTACATCTTAAAGTAAACAATGGTGGCAGAAAAATCATCAGTCTCATTGATATCGACAACAAAGCTTTCTGAGGAGTCTTTGGATGGTATGATTGACTGTTCTCTTCCTCTAATAAAGACAAAACTGCCTCAACTAGTTTTCTAACTGTGCTCTCAGGAAGAATTACAGTACTACCTACAGTCTTATTTTCATATGTTTCAGATACTACCTTACTTGTATGATAAGCTCCAAAGATACATACTATCACCAAAGATCTGTCATATGTTCTGGATCATTCCCATTTGTTAAGTTTCATTATGACCTTTTAGATAGATCCTCCTCTGAAAAATTTTGACTGCTGTTCCTCAATCATGGACCCTTTTTCAGTTCCAAGCAGTTAAGAGTGGTTAGCACCTCCTAATCACTGAAAGCAGTTAGGGTTACCTCTGAAAGCAGAAAGTTAGAGACTAGAAGTTATACAGACTCCCTTTTAGGGAGACAGATAGAGACAAGGGGGCCAAGACTAAACTAATAAAAATGATGAGTTTTCAAGATGGCCGGCTTCTTCCTCACTTGAGACAAAAGCCTGGCAGCTTAAAACAAAAGCTTTGTAGGCAGACTTTTGCTTCCCCTTCCCAAGACCCCCGCTGATGGACTGGCTCAACACTTTCAAGGCTTGGTCAGAATACATCACACAGCAGTTCTGGGCTAGTCAACCATCCCAGCTTTCTTAAAACTGACCAACCCTACATCAGGAGAGGAAGACTCTTCCAGGACTTCAAAACCCCAGCTCTCAAGAAGAGACTGAATTTTTCAGCTTCCTGAGTCCTCTTTTTTTTTCTGTATGTCTTCTGTTTATATGTTCTTCCACACCCCCAATAAAAAAAGCTTTTCCTCAACTGTTGATTCTGGTTGTGGTGCTGATGTGGTATGATTTCTCTGCTGCTACCTTTTGGGCCCTGGATTTTTCTTTTTATTCTTTTAATTGGCAGAGAAAATGAACCCAATAAAGACCCCTAGGCTGTAATTTCAGGACCCCTAGAGTACGTCAATGCAATGTTCACATTGTGTGCTGTTTCATTCAGATTCTACATATCTCACACTTCAAGCACCGAGGAGACATCATTTAAGGGACCATGGGTTAAACAGGAAACTCTTAGGATTAGTGAAATCAGCCACGAGTGGAAAGATAGAGCCCCATGATCTCACTGATACATGACCTCTAGAGCCAGTTTTCTCTGGAGTGTAAAGCAGAATGGACTACCACAGACTTGGAGAGAAGGGGATTTGGGCTGAGAAGGAGTTGCCAATACAATGTGACCTTTTGATATTAGGTTACATTGTTCTGCTACATAAAAGAAAGAAATGGAAACTAACAGAACTGCCATATTTGGTGTAGGCTCTCTCTTCATCTGCTGAGACAAAAATGGCAGTTGGGGGTGGGGGAAATAGCAGATGGCTTTTCTTATCAAATGTAACTCATTCCAATAAGTTCTTATTTAAAATGAGTCTGCAGTCAGGGGCTAAATTTGGTTTTCAGAGTGTTGGCTTTGCTGTCCACGGGTTGCTGGACCCTGGGAAGAAACTCAAAGACTCAACTTTATTTGATTCCAAGAATGGGTGGGGATGACCTGGATCAGTCCATATTGCTCCTGGACTGTAGTGCATTTATGGGCAGCTGCCCTACTAGATGGAGGTTTGTGCTTTCATTCTGAGAACTCTAATTTTAAAAAATAAAATAAGAACACACAAATCTCTATCCTCCATGAACTCTGGTTGAACCTGACAGATGTTCAAACTTTTCATTTTCTCCTCCAGCGAGGCTTAATGGAGATTTCGTTACCAGGGTAATCATCTCTCTGTTTGCTCTATTAATCTAGGCTCTCTGAATGTTGACTCTAGATATAGAAAAGCAGCCGAAATATCCATTTTTCTCCCCTTGGATTTATCAGCTTGGAATTTTCATTTTGTAAATTTGCTCTGTAATATCACCTCCTTCATTTAAGAGAAAACGAAGAAAAGACAAATGTTTAACTGCCTTTGATCTAATCTCATCCGTGGAAAATGAATTTTAGTTTTTCTATGGACTGTTTGATATTACCTATTGCTCCAGCTAGAAACTGCTCAGCATAGTGTCTTTGGAGTCCCATGGATCATGGTCAATCCGAGTTGCTGATCCATTTGCACTTTCTAAAAAGGAAAATAATGTCACTTTCAGAGGCATGGGTGGAAACCAGTGGTAGAATGTTTGCCTAGTATGATTCCGGCCCTGGTTCAACCCAGCCCTGAAAGAAGCAAGCAAACAAAATACCCACTTTTGTGGGTCTCTGTTTCCTTTCTACTGTGGGGAGAAAGACTGCCATAGGAGGTAATCAGGATGATTAAGTCAGATAATATGTGTCTGTGAAAGTATTAATTGTACTTCCTTGCACATATGTCTTGTCCCCAGAAAGTGAGTTCCTCAGTTTCTCATGTGATACCAACTCTCTATGGGAAGACAGAGAGTGGCATATGGGCAAAGACTAAATGACTCCCTCTGAGCTCTATGGGAGGACATGCAGAGTACACCTCCCAGAGTGAGAACATTAATAATTGCTCGAGTGATGTCAGATTCACTTTGCTTCACATACTGATGATCAGAGTCACTGTGGACCACACAGCACCCATTGACCACTCCTAGTGAGTAGAGAGTGTCTGAGGACAGAAAAGAATGTCACACATGGTCCTGTCTCTGACAAAAGGAATTCTGTTTCCTATTTTCCACTTAAAACTATGTGAACTTATTAGACATTTTACCTTTGGGGCTTTCAATTTTATCACCTGAAAAATTAGAGGAGTAAATTAAGTTACCTTTATGAGTGCCTCTAGGGTATATATATAGGAAATTTGATTCTGGCTTTGAATCTGTTGACAATATAAATAACACAGGCAACATGCAGGTGACTAGAACTGATAGTCACTTGCCAAGGAAGACTATTTGGGCATCCTGATGTGACTCTATTCTGAGACCTCACTTTCAGGAAACCATGGACACTTCATTGATTCCCAATACCCTTATATAGACACTTGCCTCTCCATGTTTAAAACAAAATGGTAATTTGCTTCTCAGCCCAAGTCTATTTAGAAATACCCTTGAGATGCTCTAACCCAGAATAGTACAATTTCTTATTCTTTACAGCTAAAATGCCAACATGTTGTCTAACTCTGCATAGACTGCTGCTTTTAACCATCCATGTATCTATGATTATGCTAAAAGGAGCAGCAGGATTTATTATGCATCAACAAGGAATCATGTGACATAATAGAAACAAACCTCTTACTCATATTTATATTAGAATTGCTAACACAAAACAAATTAAACAAATAAGGAGTCAATTATATATTTTCTATACATTAACTGACTCACATTGTATAAGATATTCAAATTCCTAAAGCTTAGCTTTCTCACCAGGAAAATAAACATGATTCTATTTTCCTTAGTAATGTTTGTATGGGTTAGAAGTAGTATCTGTAAACCATAATACACCTATCACTGGCCATTAATCCCATTGTTGAGTACTATCTGGGACATGTGGAATGATGTATATTTCCATATTTGTTTTAAGGCAAAACCCTTAATCTCCCAAAGTCCATTGTTTATTAAAAATGACTTACCATAATGTATACTTCCCAGGGTAATGGAAAATGTACTTGGCAATAGTTCTCAACAAATAATTAGGTACCTGGCCAGGCCTTAGCAAGCTTGGGGACTATTGAGGATGAACCCTCTTCCCCTGAAGACTCAGAATACCATATGAAAGGGAGGTCTGTGAAGGGAAATCTACTTCTTTCTGATTGAAAGAACAGGATACCTCTGATGTGACATTCTAAGGTGTCATCCCAAATTTATGCTATTGCCACCTGACTTAGAACTAATCCAATTAGGCATGTCAATCCCTTGGCAAAAACACCAGATCTCAGAAAAAGGAGGTGTTGGGGGGGGTTCTGTGCCCTAGACTCCCCATTTCCCCCAGTAACTTTTTCTCTCTCCTCTTCTCTATCTCCCTCCATTTTCTGACACCTAGCCAATCAGGAGTGTGATCCACAGCAGTTGACCTAACCTCTGGGTCTTTGCAGTCTTTGTCAACACAAGCATGCAAACCCTGTTCTGAGATTTTGTTTGTGTGCCACAGGAATTCAGTTTTGGTCCTTCTGCTAATTTGCCTTCCTCTCTGTTTCTCACTATCTACTGACCACCAGAACAGAGACCCTTTACCATTTGTGTCCCTGAGCAAACTACACTCATGACAAATTTGTCAGGAAGGTAAGTCTGGTCTACACATGGAGGCACCACAGTCCGAGGCCTTCTCTCACTTCTGGAATGCCTTGGCTTTTGACACCTGGTTTCCAAAAGTCAAAAGAGGCTCTCCTCTGCAAATGAGGCTCATTGTTTCTACTGCTGCCTAAGCCCAGGTGATGATTTGGAGAAAACTGTAGCCTCTCTCTTCTTTGCCTTCTGAGATGGACTCCAAATTGTGCCCAAGGACATCCCTTTGGCATGCTCAAAATCAAACCTCAAAACTTTAGGTGTAGCTGAACCTCAGACCTGTTACTACTATGTGTCTCTCCTCAAAGATCTGACTCCAATATCCAGACAGCAGCCACACCTGGCCTGGACTTACTGACTTTGTTAACTTTATCAGATAAAATGGCAAATGGTCTGAGGTCCTCTATGACCAAGCTTTCTTTGCCTTTAAGGATATGGCCCTTTCTCTGTCAAACCTGTACAGCATAACCAATTTTACTGCTCCAAAAGCCCTTTTCCAAACAACCCTCCAACTCCCCACCCCTAACCTGCTGCCCATCTCCCACTTACACCTTCTCTGATTTGGATCCTGCCAACAAACCACCCATTTACCCTACTAATCTTCCTAATGCTCCTAAACTCCCCAACCCTGGCCCTCTCAATCCTGATCCCCCTACTCTTCCTCCACTCCTCAATTCCACCTTGTCTTCTCCCAACCCAGACTCCTCTCTTCCTACCTCCCTACCATCAACCTCCAACCCCTCTTCATCTACTTCTCCCAGGACCATGTCTCTCACTCCCTGTTCCTCTCTTGACATGATTCCACCACTTCCTCACCTTCTCCCCTCATTCCCTTTGTACTTGCTCCTGACTCACAGGCATCCTGGACACACATCAATTCATGTTTTCCCTAAGAGAGATTGTGGGACCAGACAGACCCACCCTAGGTCACATACTTTTTTCCCAATCAGATATGAATCAAATAGAAGAAAACTATGTGCCCTTTAAGAAAAACATCTCCCTTTAGAAAACAATTCCATCATCTGACCCAAATCTACCACTGTGAGCTGCTTCCCTGTCCTCACTCTGATGCCCCACTATCACTCTTAGACATTGAGGATCTGGTGTATGTCTCCAACCCTAACCCTTAGACTCTTTGCCCAAAATGGACTGGTTCCCATAAAATAGGTCTCCTTACCCTAACTGCTGCTAAACTAGATGGTCTCATGGATTCATCTATCTCACCTCACAAAGGCCTCAAATTCCTTTGAACAACACTCACTGGACCCACCTCCCTTTAAATAACCAGGCTTTCCCCTATGTCTGAACATGAGTTTTCCAACAGAAGTTAATGGCTCTCACCCTACAACAGCTCCATTCATTCCTGATAGATCTACAAGAAGACTTGTGGCTGATTCTACTGCTCCTCACCACCTTTGAAAAATTTCTGAATGCTATGGAAGAGCTCTGACTTCAAGGATCCTTCATCCCTTTCACCTAGGACCAGATCTAATTCTTCACATTGATTCTGTATGTTCTCCTGTTTCTTTTCTGTTGTGCTCTGCAACCCACTGTTGATTCTGCTAGCTTGCTTTGGTGTAGCACCCACAGCAGTAGAAATGGTTACTGTCTTCCTGATGACTAGACATGGAAGGAAAAGCTCCTCCTAACATTCTTTTAACCTCACTTGTATCAACCCTTCATAAATTCTCATTCCTACCTTACTCCCACTAGGGTGCCCCTCTAATCCGAAATACCATTACTATTGAATGAGTCACTGTGCCTTCCTTCCTGTTATACTCCCTCTCCTGGGCTTAATACTACTTCTCCTGCTTCCTATGCAGTCCCCCTTCTGCTCCAGGTTACCTCTCTATGTGACAAAAAGATCCTAAATTACAACATAATCGCTGGTACTCAGGAAGAAGCCTTTGTGTACTCATAACCTATTAGGCCCTAGAAAACCATTCAGGCTCTTGTTGTGGCAACATAACTTGGCAGAAGGAATATGTAAGGTCCTAGACCTTAGTAAGCCCCAAGACATTAGCACAACTGACTCTGTAACAGAAGTACCATTCAGGCTATAAAACTCAGCACATAGACAGACCACCTGCCAAAGCGAAAACAAAGGCCTAATCCATTAAATTCCATGGTTCTGGGAAAGTGTCTAAATGTACTATCATTGCTTTTTGGCTTCTGTAGTTCCACTTCTGACTAACTGTTCTTGTTAACTGAAGTATGTCAACAGAAGACATGTATTTTGTGCTTAAAACTCACCCTGAGAAAGGCTTGGGATTACGGGACTACACTGAGATCCTAAACACCACTATCAGTTTAAACTCATATCTGAGCAGTCTTCTCTGGTGGATACCCCACAACAGAATGTTCCACCAAAAATAAATACCTCTGTTGGGCCTACCAGCCAACCAGCAATTGTTCAATGGGGGAAATACCACATTTCCTTTTTCCCTACTATAGTCGTATTTGGGATACCTCTCTCATCCCTTGCCAACTCCCCTCATCTGTCTGCACAATACATGCAATCCCCCTCAACGCCAGCTTTGCAGTCTACAGAGAAATCCAGCCTGGTTACAAAGGAGAGAGTCTGGAGTAAAGATAGATGGAAGGGAGATGGACCTGGGAGGCATCATGATTTTCTAAAGATTTCTGTCCCCCAACAGTCCTCTTCTAGGTTCCAGCTTTCTCCTACTCTACCTCCAGCCTTACCTCAAATTCTCCCTGACCCCTTTATGGAAAAATGTCAAAACATATAATTCTAACTCTTGAAAAAATATACACCAACTATTAACGGACCACAACCTCTCCTCCTTAACCCATGACTCCTGGATTTCTACAACAAGGGCTAATGATACTAGGTTTACTCCTTCTTTCCATCATGGATTAATAATTGCCACTAACTATTTTATTCTAGTTCCTGCTATTGTCACTACTATAGAATCCACTACATGTCTCTTCAACCACACCACTCTGTAGCTAGAGTTTTCCTACTGGGCCCACAGTCAGGACAAATCTCTCTCACCCGCCAGTCCCACAGCCGCTCAGACCCAACAAAGTAAACACAGAGACTTATATTGCTTACAAACTGTATGGCTGTGGCAGACTTCTTGCTAACTGTCCTTATATCTTAAATTAATCCATTTCTATAAATCTATACCTTGCCACATGGTTCGTGGCTTACCGGCATCTTTACATGCTGTTTGTCATGGTGGCGGCTGGAAGCGTCTCCTCAGCCTTCCACTTCCCAGAATTCTCTCCTCCTTGTCCCGCCTAAACTTCTTCCTGCCTGACCACTGGCCAATCAGTGTTTTATTTATTGACCAATAAGCAACATGTTTGACATACAGACCATCCCACAGCACTTCCTCTTTTCTTTTTTTTCAAAAAGGAAGATTTTAACATTAACATAGTAAAATTACATATAATTTGGGAATTTGGGCGTAGCTTCTCTTACTACTTCCTGCTGGAGGGGGGCACTGTATCTTATGGGGACATAAAGAAAATTTTAGGATTATGGAGTAGTCCATGAGGCTGTATTGTCTGAGCCAGTTGCCTTCAAACCGTTCTGGATGTTGGATCATCTGGGCCATGGTGTCACTGGAGACCTTTCAGGGGGTCTTGGCTGGTCAAGCATGATGTATCTTAATCTGGAATAAATCCATAGCCTCTGGCTTTCTGTGGAAACAAAAGCAGAGCTTCCTTTCCAAAGCAACATATCCTTACATCCAAATTTTGAAATCAAGGTACCTTTAAAATATACATTTTGGCATAACTCAACAGCTTTTGCAATCAAATGTTTTTCTTCAGTTACGAATATCAAAGAGAACATAATCCAGATTCTCTGTGTGGTAGCCATCTTTATGTGGCTTATTTTTTATATTACCTTGAGCCTATTGCTTTAAACTGCAGCATTCTAAGACTGAAACGGCACTGTGGCTGCTGGCTCCGCCCACCTCAGCTTCCCAACATGGCGGTGAGCCGATGGCTTCTGATGTGCAATGGAACAGCAGCTGAAACAGTTATTCTTGAGGACTAACTGAGCTCATGCCTCTCAATAGCAGACTGGCATTTAATAGAGGGATGTGGAGAAGAACGGGAAGCAATTTTAAGAATACGATGCCCACGTTCCCAAAGAGGTGGTGTGGAACGGGTGGTTTTTTGGTCTTTTAATTGGTTTTGGGTCTGGGATAATTTTCATTGTTTAGAGGGGTTGGTTACAAGTTGTTATCAAGGGTTAGGAAAAGGGCTAAACAAAGGAGGTTAGATTTAAGGTTTTTGTTTAAAAAAAAGAGAGAGAAAGAAAGAAAAGAAAAAGACAATTACTAATTTTAAATGCTTTACATTGGATTGGATTGTTTTATATTACATACAAATTATATATATATTGAAATTGATATTGTTAGGAAATGCTATACGTATATTTCTAATTGTACTTATACCGTTCATTTAACAATGTAATGCAAATTGCTGATTCTTGAATGTTATTATTACCAACTATTAGGATATAAAGAAATGAAAGTTAGTAGTTAGACATTACAATAGAACTTGTAATCATATTAGGTATGTTTTCTAGATTGAGCAGATATATTTTAGATAGACAGATCATCTTCAAACCCTTCAGAGATCTACAGAATATAGCATTTAAAATGTTTTAATAACTTAGAAAATTTTTCTTTTTTGTTATGACTATGAGACATGTCAGCTCCTGGCAGTACCAATCTACTTCAGAGAGAATATGGGCATTGAAGAAACTGCATATGGAGTTAACTTTCATTGTGGCAAATGTTAGTCACTGGACAACAAAGTATCCTTGAATCAACTGCTGACAACAGGACAACATGGACAGACAGGACATGAAACATAGGACTACTGATTCTTGCCAAAAACAAGTGTGGTTATGGCTTTATCAAAAGGCATCTTCTGAGGCCAGGACAGTATGGCACCATCCCTGAAGTGGCCTTTGCAATCCGGAAAAGGTACAGTGTCCTTTTCTTCGAAGGCAGCTGAACAGGCAGTGAGCCGATGGCTTCTGATGTGCAATGGAACAGCAGCTGAAACAGTTATTCTTGAGGACTAACTGAGCTCACGTCTCTCAATAGCAGACTGGCATTTAATAGAGGGATGTGGAGAAGAACGGGATGCTGAGATGAAGCCACACATACACGGTCAAGAAGAATGGACAGCTGAATTCAAAAACCATCAACAATTTCCAGAATTTAAAATCCTGAATCAGGACATGACACTAGTGGAATCCAGGTGTTTCTGGTACATGGACTGCTCTCACCCAAGGTGAGGTTGAACTGTTGACCTTGTGTATGTCCTACTTCACAAATGAGTCTGTCAGATACGCTAAGCCTATAGGCTGAAGATGATGCCCCAACACTGCGGAGAAACCTCAGGTGACTGTCCAGGCGGCTGGCTGTTTCTGTCAACTCACAATTTTTTGGAAGTTGCTTGCATGCACTTCCTGTTTTTATTTTTGTTAGGTAATATTATTTCCTTCTTGGGTCTCTGAGGGAGTTGAAGATTAGTTAGTTATATTTAAAGATTAATTAATTATAGTTGAAGATTAGTTAGTTATATTTAAAGATTAATTAATTATAGTTGAAGATTAGTTAGGATAGAAAGGAATTAGGTACATTTTGGACTTACCAAAATAGGATAAGTAATGGAATTATATTCTCTGAATTTGTCAAATACAAATGGACTAGACATTGTTTAGGTATTCATCACTTGTATATATTGTATATAGTTATTGTACTTTTGTATATAGTTTTTCTTATATTAGTTACAACTTTCCTTTTTTTTCTCTTTTTATTAAATTAGAAAAGGGGAAATATAGTGGTATTCTATTTGTACTGAAATGTGATTTTATTTGTATGTTAATAAATAAAGTTGCCTAGGGTCAGAGCTATTAGCAAGCCATAGGGAAAGCCAGGGCGGTGGTGGTGGTGCACACCTTTAATCCCAGCACTTGGTAAGGAGAACTAGGTAGATCTCTGTGTGTTCAAGGATACAGCCAGCATTGGAGACACACACCCTTAATCTCAATACCAACCATAGAAGACCTGGAGGTCTGTACAGACAGGCAGTGACAAGGCAGTCACGTAGTTGGGTTTACAACCAATGAGAAGGCAGAACAGAACTCTTAATTAAAGGCAAACGCACAGGAAGTAGCCCTTTTTGGAGAGGTCTCTTGGCGGGAGAGGCTAGCTGGCGGAAAGTGGTAAGACTCTTAGCTCTGACCTCTTGGGCTTTCATCTTTACATTGGCTCTGTGTTTCTTATTTAATAAGACAGTTGGTTACATCTACACCACTCAGTCTTTTCTTCCCCTTCCTTGAACTTGCAACACCTCCCTTACCTTAAACTTTGCAGCAAAATCACTTTGTATGTCCTAGAAGAATGTTCCCCAAGATCCTACCCCTTAAAAACCCCTGTGCTGCTACCACACTTGTGCTCAATATTAACATCTACTCAGGTTCATAACTACAATTTTTAATCAGAGCCATGATGCAACTAAATCATCCCTAAAATGTGTTTCCCATCCATACTAAATGACTTCTCATATTGATCCTCACCCTTCTCATCACCCTCAGGACAAACAGCACTACCCTAAGTGCTAGGACCTTGAGTCTAAGTCAAACATCAATAAAAATCTTTGCTGTTCAGATAGATCAATACTTCCTAGACATACAAAAGGCTGGTATCTTCCTCCTTCTCAGTGAAATTCCCTCATGCTTGTAGTCCCACAAAATCAGTGAGACCTGGAATTACTGACAGTCCAATATGGAGGAACCTGTGTTTTCTCAAGGATGAATTCTGCTATTATGTTTAACAGTCCTGGATCACCATAGATACTTTGTAATAACTCAAAATAGAATCATTCCCTGTTCTCAGCATGGTTATCTTTTGGGACTTGAACATGGTTATCTCCATTATTAGGCACCCCCTCCTTAACTTTGAGTTCTTCTGTTTGTCCCTTGTCTGTTAACATCATCCAATAATAATTTTTAAGCATCCTTTTGCACTATAGTCCAGTTGGCACTCAAGAAGATGCTAAAACTATGTTCCTACTACACTAGACTCACCTGGACTACACAATGAACTCTAGCTCTGAAAACCCAACTCTACTCCAACTCATCAGGAAGCAGCCAGATGAATATGGTACCTGTCTTCCTTTTTGTGCTTTCAGGATCTGCAGTAAAGGACAGTATATTCTAAACTAAAGAATCTTCCCTCCCCCCAAAAAAGAAAAAAAAAATCTGTCCTTCATGAAAAGAAAGTCCAAAGAATGGTGTAGCCTCCTAAACTAAGAAGTCTCCCCTCTTCCAAGAAAAACATCTCCCCTTCTGAAAAAGAACTCCCACCTAAGCAAAACATTCCATTCCAGAACAATCATAGATGTCTATCCAACCCACCTGTTCACAGAAAAAAACACCAATGCCCTGAACCCTAGTCTCATCTCCTATAAAAGACTGCCTCTCCCAGCAGAACACACAACCTTCAATCCCATGAGGTTACTCACCCCTTTTAGCAGTAGGGTTGAGTTATCTGTTTCTGTTGAGGTCAATTTCAGTCTCCTTCATTTTCATTCTCCTGGATCAATCTTTAGCTAACACTGATAGAAACAACTTAAGAGAGAAAGGTTTTATTTTGGCTTACAATTATAGTCCATCATGGCAAGTCCTAGCAGCAGGAGCTCGAGGCAGCTGCTCACATTGCATCCTCAAACATGAAGCAGAAAACAATGGATGTCTGGTTTATAACTCTTTCTCCTTTATATGCAATACAGAACCCAAGCCTAAGAAATGGCGACATCCATTTTTAGGGTGGTTCTTTTTACATTAATTAACCTAATCAAGGTAATCCCTCACAGGCATAGCCAGAGGATAACCTAATCTAAAAAATCCCTTTCAGCCTTAGTCTTGACCAAAGGCTAATCTTCAAGGTGATTTGAGATCCTGACAAGTTAACAGTGAATAATAACCACCACAACTTCACCCCTTGTCAATTTAGCACTCAAACATAATACTTTTACTTTTTAAAAATATTTTCCTCTATTTTTCTTTTGTTGAAAATAGTTTTTTTTCCATAAAATATATTCTGATTACAGTTTCCCTTCCCCAACTCCACTGAGATTTTCCCCATTTTCCTTCCCATCCAAATCCACACCTTTTCTGACTTTCTGTAGAAAACAAACAAGAATGTAAATAACAATAATAAAATAAAATAATAAAAGAATGAACAAGAAGATAACAAAAAAAAGATCCAGAAGAAAAAGAACAAAAGAAAAAGTATAAGAAACACATATCAATGCAGAGATACATTCGTACACACAGGAATCCCATAAACACACAAAACTGGAAGTCATAATATATATGCAAAGAACCTGTAAGGTTTTTAAAAAATGCCCTGACAAAGAATCTCCAAAGATGCCATTGAGTTCACTTTGTGTTGGACATCTACTATTGGGTGTAACAGCAGGTACAGGCACACTTCTAAGCCATAATCTATGCTTTGCCCCCATAGGTTCAGTAGTCTTCTCATAAAGCAAGATAAGTTTGGTCCAACTTCAAAAGTACCCACAATTTGCAAAATTCACAACACTGTTTAAGAATACAAAGTCCAAGTCTCATCTCAGAATCAAAGCAATCTCTTAATTATGAGTTCCTCTAAAATTAAAAAAAAAAGTTACAGAGCATATGACTGTACTGAGTAGACATTCCATTCTGAATGGGAAGAATTGAGGCATAGAAGGATTGATCAGACCAAAGCAAAGCAAGATTGCAACCTGACAAGACACACACCAAATTATTGAACTTCATGTCAAGCATCTGAGACTCAGGATAGAATCACCTGGGCTTCACCACACCTCCAATTCTGCTGATGGTAGGATAAAGAGCTCCTCTCTTGAGGGGGCTCCACTCCATGCATTTGGCTTTCTTTGGCAAATGCCCCAACATCCTAGAGTCTCTATTGCAAGTGGCTTCATTTACAAAGTCATGCAATGGCCTTTCAGGGTCCCTTTGCAAGGACTCTGACCATCCCATACATTGTAGGGCCTCAACTGCTCTCTCATACTCCTTCAAGCTTACATATTTCATGCCTGTAAAAATAGCACTCGACTCTACTGCCAGTTTGAGATATTGCCTTGTCCTCTTAAACCATGACTGCATCAGCTTCTGTGGGTGGACTTTGAGGAAACTCTTGCCAAGGTAGTTGGTTTCAAGAAGCGGGAAACCCCTTCAGCATTTTCCTCAGTAAGAACTCTCTCATTTAAAATAAGTTTGCATTTTCACAAGTTAACCAATTTGATGAGTGGGGTCTTGCAGCGGGGTTTTACCATGTATTTACAGATAGAAACCAAGGACAATGGCAGTAGCCCATGATGTTTTGGATATCTCTGGGCCTTTCCTGACCAATATCCTGTCAGAAGCTATATTATGCCTTGCACTTCAATTTTTCTTTAATACCACATCTTCTGGAAGCAACATTATTCATCCGTGTAAGATAATCTGTTTGAATTTATTTTTTAACTTGTATTTTGAAATTTCTTTGTTAACTAATGGTTTTTATACAGTATTTTCCATATCTCAAGTTTATGTTAGCCTGTCCACATCTCCTTTCCAACCCTATTTCCCATCCTTGCTCAAACAGCAACCAACAATATATTTCCCACATCTCCTCTCGGAAATCGAACGTTCTACTATTCCTCCAATTGTGGATTTTACATGGGCTGTGAGATAGTAAAGTTCCATATGGCTTTTGTATCCATCCTTTCTTTTGGTTATCCCTCCCTGACTCCAATTTATTTCTCTCACACTTGCACATCTCTCTATGCTTGAGGTTTTCTACCCCCAGCATTCCATCTCTCTACTTTTGTTGTTACCCATAATTTTATATCCTAAAATTCTAAGGCATTCTCAAGTAGCCTCACTTCTAGTTTACTGGTTTCTGCTTCTATTTCAAGTTCAACACACAAAAGATTTGAAGTTGGGATACAGATGAGAGAGTATCTGTGATATTTGATTTCCTGGGCCTGAGTTACCTCACTCACTATAATTGTTTCCAGTTCTATCCATTTATTTGGAAATTTTATGATGTTGGTTTACTTTACAGCTGAATAATATTCTACTGTGTATATGTAACATATTTTTTTATCTATTCATCCTGGTGGACATCTAAGTTGATTCCATTTCTTAGCTATCATGATTATAGCTACAATAAGCATGGATGCAACAAGTGTTTCTGTAGAAGATATTAAGTAGGTTAGACAGGTATCCAAGAGTTGCAGAGCTGGGTCATATGACAGTTCATGTCTACTTCTAGTTTTTGAGAAATCCCCAGATTGATTTCTGTAGTTGCTGCAGTAGTTTATATTCCCAATATCTGAGTTTCCCTTTCACACATCCATGCCAGCACTTTGAATCATTTGATGAGCATTCTGACTGGGGTAAGACAGAATTTTAAAATATCTTTTATCTGTGTTTCCCTGATGGCCAAAGATAGTGAGCAGGTTTAAAAAAATGCTTCATTCACACCTGTCTCAATAAACAACAACAAAAAAAAACCATCCAAACAAGCAAAAATACACACACAAAAAAAAAGTTTCATAGTTTTGACCTTCATTTGAGAATTTCTTACCAGAAGCTATTTTGGGGTTTGCTATGTTTTAGTTTTTCCAAGGCTTTCAGGTTCATCATTAAATTATTAGCATAAGATATCTCAGATTTGTTTATGAAAGCACTATACACTGTCCACTTAGAATGGCCTTCACTGTGTCCCATAGGTTTTGATAAATTATGCCTTCATTTTGATTCAGTTCCAGCATTAAAAATTTTTTCATCTTGATTCCTTTCATGATATATACTAACTTAATAGTACTTGTTTAAACTCTATGAGTATGTGTACCTTTTGTAATTTCCATTCCTGTTGATATCTAGTTCTATTAATGGAATATAGGATATTATTAATTTTCCTATTCTTCTTGAGATTATTTTGTGTTCTAATATGTGGTAAAATAAGACAAATTCCATGGGCTGCAGGAAAGAATGTATATTTTTTAGTGTTTTGGTGGAGTGTCCTGTCAATGTTTGTTAGGTCCATTTGATGTGTGATGTTATTTAATTCCAATATTTCTCTATTTAGTTTTGGTCTGGATGGCATGTCTATTGGTCACAGTGATATATTTAAGTCTCCTATTTTTACTGCATTGGTTAATTTGTGGCTTTACAGCTAAATTTGTTATTAAGAACTTACAAAGATAAAGTTTTATAGTACTCAATTAGGTTATGATTGTTTATCTTTTCCATACTTCTTCAGTTTTCTGTATTATTTCTCTTATCAATAACCTATATGCTTCCCCTTTCAGTCTTCTTCATTTCTCAATTCTCTCTTCTAATCTCCTTCTCTCCTTACTTCTTTTACTGTTAGTTAAGAAGTCCATGCATCTTTTTTTTTTGTTTCTGATTTTGTTAATTTGGATGCTCTCTCTCTGTCTTTAGGTTAGTTTGGATAAGGGTTTGTATATCTTGTTGATTTTCTCAAAGAACCAACTCTTTGCTTTCTTGATTCTTTGTATTTTTCTCTTTGTTTCTATTTTATTGACTTCAGTCCTGAGATTATTTACTGTTGTCTACTCCTTCTGGATGAGTTTGCTTCTCTTTGTTCTAGATCTTTCCAGTGTGCTGTTAAGTCACTTGTTTGAGAATTCCAGTGGAATGCTGCCTAACGATATTCTGCGATACTCACAGATTTTTGCCTAGCCCAATAGTCATCAGAGAGGCTTCATTGAGCAACTGATGGAAACTGTGTTTCTCACAGTCAAGCATTAGGCCAATCTTGGAGAATCCCGAGGAAGAGATGGAGGAAGGATTGCAGGAGGGGTCAAGGAAGAAAACCCACAGAATCAACTAACCTGGGCTCATAGGTGCTCCACAGATACTGAACTGACAACCCAGGAACCTGCATAGAACTTATCTAGGCTGTCTGCATATATTCGATAGATGTGTAGCTTGGTCTTCTTGTGGGACTCCTAACAGTAGGAACAGGGACTGTCTCTGACTCCTCTACAGGCTTTTGAGTCCCTACTCCTCATTCTGGGTCACCTTGCCCAGCCTTAGTACATGGGAAGGTGCTTGTTTCTTACTGCTATTTGATATGCCATGTTTTCTTGATACTTGTAGGAGACCTGCCCTTTAATGAAGAGGAGTATATGGGGGACAGAGAGGAGGTGGGGGAAGGGACTGGGAGGAGGGAGGGAGGGGAACTGCTGTCAGGATGTAAAATTGCTTACTTACTTACTTAATTAATTAATTAATTTAAAAGAAGTCCATGCACACATATAATATGCTTTTTTCTTTTTTTCATTTTCATTTATTTATTTATTTTTCTATTATCAGCTTGATACAGTATAAATTCGTATCCTAATAGTGAAATGTTTCATTGAGGCTTGCCCAGTAATTGAGTAAAACCAAAACTTATTATAAGCCACAGTCGTTCTAGGGTCCCCCCTGCTATATAGCCTTCCTGGTTCTGTGGGTTATAATATGTTTTGATCATATTCAGCACTTTACTCCATTTCCTCAGAGTTCTATCCCCTCCCCACCATTTTTCCCTCGAAACTTCATCTGCCTTTTTTCCCTTTCTTTCTTTCTTTCTTTCTTTCTTTTTCTTTCTTTCTTTCTTTCTTTCTTTCTTTTCTTTCTTTCTTTCTTTCTTTCTTTCTTTCTTTCTCTCTCTCTCTCTCCTCTCTCTCTCTCTCTTTCTTTCTTTCTTTTTTTAAAAAAATCAGAGTTTATTTAGTGTTGCTTGGGTATAGATCCATCTATACTGGAGCTTGGGTCATCTCTCAAGGACTGTATTCCTGGAGAAAATTGACTCTCCCTCTCCCAGCAGCAATCAGTTGCCAATAGTTCCTGAACTGGAGGAGACGAGCTATGACTCCTGGCCCCATCTATGCTGAGACTTTTGTCTAGTTTGATCTTGTGCATGCAGTCACAACTGCTGTGAGTTCATACGTATAACAACCCATCATGTCCAGAGGACAGTGTTTCTACAGAAATCACGCACTATCATTTGTATAATCTCTCCTAGTTAGGGTTTTTATTGTTGTGATGAAACACCATGGACACAAGCAAGTTGGGGAGGAAGAAGTTTATTTGTCATACACTTCCATATCACTGTTCATCATCAAAGGACATCAGAACAGGAATTCAAACAGAGCAGGAACCTGGATGCAGAGGCCATGGAGGAGAGCCGCTTACTGGCTTGCCCCTCATGGTTTATTCAGCCTGCTTTTTTATAGAACCCAGGACCTACAGCCCAGGGATGTTCCCTCCTACATAAATTGCTAATTTAAAAAATACTCCATAGTCCTGCCTACAGCCTCATCTTATGGAGGTTGTGTCAATCTGACATAAAATTAGCCAGCACACAGTATTTCTGCTTTGTCTTCCATACTAATCCTTGAGACTTGAGGGTAGAGCTGTTATATAGATGCCCCATTTATGGCTGAGAACTCCATAGTCTTTTGTTCTCTGCAAGGTGACCATTGTGTTTCTCTGTACTAATCACAACCAACTGTGGAAAGAAGGTTCACTAATGAGGGTTGAAAAATGTACTAATCTATGGATATAAAGCTATGTGTTCATTAGCCAGTTTTATCCTAGGCCCATTCAACAGAATAATAGTAGTAGGTTTTCCCCTGGAACCCATCACCTGTTAATGGGTGTTGGTACCAAGTATAAGTCCCGTCTCATGAAGTAGGCCTTAAAACCAATTAGAAAGTGTTTGGTTACTTTCATAACATTTAAGCTTCAATTATACCAGTGGTCATATATTGCCAAAGCCAGTGATTATTATAGTTTATAATTTTGATAATTTTTCTCTCCTGGTAGCATGTATAGCATATTCTAACACTATGAAAGTGAGTAGGATGAATATTCCAAGTTGGCATCAACTCTTTTTACACTTCTTGCTCAGGATCATCTGTAGTTTTAATATTCTTTAAGCTATTTATATAAGCAATTTCCCAAATAATCTTTGCACTTGTTCCTCTTCTATTATTTTTCTATTACTCTTATATTATTTCCCAAACTTACTCAGCTTATTCTTTTTTGATTCTGACCCTTAGTGATTAATATCCTAATATCCTATTATGTACTAAGCTATCTTTGTTCCTTTACTGGAGTTGAAAGGGTAATTGCTTTTAGCCAATAATTACTGTAATTTTATAGTTGGTCTATATATCAAATGGTGTTGAGATCAGGCCTGGTGCCCTGAATATTTGGATGAAAAGTTAAGTATTAAAGAATGATTATAAAAGTACAGAGAAGCCAGACAGTGGTAGAGCACACCTTTAACCCCAGCACTTTGGAGGCAGAGGCAGGCAGATCTCTGTGAGTTTGAGGCCAGCCTGATCTACAGAGCGAGATCCAGGACAGGCACGAAAACTACATGGAGAAACCTGTCTTGAAAAACAAACAAACAAACAAACAAAAAAGTACAGAGAAATAAAAGAAGACATAAATAAATGCTTAAATGCATTCAAAGAGCATTAAACTGAAGGAAATAAGGAAGTCAATAGAGGATTTATAAGAAGAGTTCAATTATTGTAACTTTGAAAATGAAACACACATCTAGATAAATCTAAAAATATGTGCAAGAGAATGAAACCAGTAAGAATGTCAGGGATTGAAGACAAGGCAGATAAATTAGAATTTCCAGACAACAATAAAGGGAAAGTAATAAGCAAGTGAAAACAAACAGAGTAGGTAAGGTATATGGGACATCAGCATGAAGACTGAATTTATGGAAAATAAGTATAAAAGGAGAAGTACAAGCCAAGGCCAGAGAAAGTGGATCCAATAAAAAATAGCATAAAATTTCCAAAATCTAGACAAGATACAGGAAACATTTAGAGTGTTCAACAGACAAGACCAGAAGAAAATACTGTATTATGTTAGAGTAGAAACATTAAGCATACAGAGCAAGGACAAAGTATTGAAGCCACAAAAGAGAAGTATCAAGTAAGCATATTCATAGATTTCTTAAGAAGAATTCAAAAATACAGGAAGACATAGAATGACATATTTCAAGGTCTAAAAGATTGATAATTCTGATCACTGTAGCACAATTGAAAGCGAAAGAAACCTTTTTATGATAACCATAAAATAGAAGAATTTGTGACCATAAAGACAGAACTACAGAAACTACATGAAACAATTGTATACACGAAAGTTACAAGAACGTTCACTGGAACAATAGATAAGCAAAGGAACATTAAGAAAATTGTGAATGTTATAAAAACAAAATGACAGGAAAATAATACATACTTTTTAATAATAACTTTGGTTGTTAATTACCTCAATTCTTCTATCAGTTAACACAGACTGGCATCTTGTATTAAAACAAGGGAATCCACCTATTGTTTTCCCTCTAAGACACAACTCATTATAAAAGAGAAATGCAGCCTTATAATGAAAGGATGAAAATGGTTGCCAAGGAGATGGAACTATAAAAACAAAATGTGAGATTAATCATTCTAATGTGACAAACAGGACTTTGAACTGAAATTAGGTAAAAGAGATAAGATTACTTTGTATGTAATAAGGGAGCAACTCTTGGGAGGAAATAACTGTTCTAATCACATAGATCATCAGTACACTCAATTTCATAAAAATCACGATTAAATATTAAGTTGTAGATTAACTTTCACATTCTTTTCTCACCAATTAGAGAGTTCATTCAGACAACAAACTATTCTTTTGAATCAGTTAAATGGCATTATAGACCAAATGGACTCAACAGGCATCACCAGGATGTTTCATACAAGCACTATAGAATACGGATGTTTTTCAGCAACTCAGGGAACTCTATCTAAAACATATTTTATTGAAGTATACAAAACAAGACTTAATAAATGAAAAATGAAATGGAAGTGATTGATTTTACTGTTATATTAGAGTGAAACAAGAAATACCCTATGTTAAACATATAAAATATATAAAGTAATGGAGACTAAAGAACACATTAATGAGTCATTGAAAAAAAATCAAAAGAAAAAATTTTAAAATCACCAGTGTGGTTGTTTGAAAGAAAATGACCCCCAAAGAGAGTAGCACTATTAGGAGGTGTGGCTTTGGTGGAAGAAGTGTGTCAGTGTGGGGGCAGGCTTTGAGGTCTCTTTTGCTCAAGCATCCCTGAATGTGACTGTCAGTTGACTTCTGGTTGCCTGCAAGATGTAACACTCTCAGTTCCAGCAAAATGTCTACCTGCACTCCATCATGCTCGCCATCATGATCATAATGGACTGAACCTCTGAAACTCTATACAAGCCACCCCAATTAAATGTTTTCTTTATAAGAGTTGCCCCGTGGTCAAGGTGTCTCTTCACAGCAATAAAAATGCAAGCTAAGCAAAGCCTCCCCCAAGGACTGGGGGTGGAAATGGGGGGTGGGGTGGGGGGAAGGGGAGGGGGCAGGAGGGGGGAGTACAAGGGAATCCGTGGCTGATATGTAGAACTGAATGGTATTGTAAAACAAAATAAAAAAAATAAAGATTTCACTACTTTAACACTGAAAAAAATGCAAGCTAAGACAACTGGAACTAAATGATATGAAAAACACCCTACCAGTTCTGTGGAACACAATTAAAACAGTCCTGAGAGGGAAATGTATAGATGCCTACATTAGAAATTATGAACATCAAGTGAACAACTTAAAGTATAACAGAGTCATAAAAAAAGAATAAACCAAAGTTAAAAGTAATGCATCGAAAGAAATAAGGATCAGGACAGGAATTAATGAAGTGAAAAAGAACAATACAATGAATTAAAGAACAAAGAATTAGTTTTTTGACAAGAAACAAAATGGACAAAACCATACATAAACTATCTAAAGAAATGGAAAGAAGACCAAAATTGATAAAACTTGAAATGAGAAAGAGAATGTTATCATTAAGGCTCACTTTGAAAATCTTTACTGCAACAAGAAAAAGCAAGGTGTACAGAAACTTGTGAATGTTTTCTTCTTCCAGTTCATGACAGACATTAGTGCTTGGTGACTTATAGCTACCAGCAATATATTTTTCTGTTTCTTAAAAAAAATTATATTGTCTTTGATAATTTCATCCAATATATTTTAATCATATTCTTTCATTTCCCCCACCTCCTATGAGGTTTTCTCTACCTCCATATCCACCCAACTTTATGTTCTTTCTGTCATGAAACAGAACAAAATAAAGCAAAAAGACAAAACGTGGGGTTCAATTTGTGTTTACCTGTTACTCTTGAGCATGGGATATTCCCTAGAATATGGTTAGTAATCACAGTGCCACTTCAGAAAATAAAACTAGTTTAGCCTCTCCAGCATCTACCAATTTGGAATAGCTTCTTGGTACAAGGTGGGACTTTGATTGCACCTCTCCTCTGTGCTGGGATTTTTGTCTTCCTTGAGCTTCTGCAGGTCTTAGTCATGCTGTCACAACCTCTGAGATTTCATGTGTGAGTCTACTCTGCTGTGTCTAAGAAAAATGCTGTTTCCTTTAAGTCATCCTCAACATCTGGCCCTTAGACTCTCTCTGTCTCACATTATGAATATATCTCTAAGCCTTAAGGGGGAGGATTGTAATTTAGATATCCCATTTAGGGCTGAATCTTTCAAAGTCCCTTACTGTCTGTACACTACCTAGTTGTGGGTTTCTGTGTTAATTACCATCTACTTCAAGCAGAGAGTTTCCAGATGAGGGTTGAGTGATGTGCTCATCTATGGGTATAGTAATGTGTCATTTTATTGCTATGCTCAGTTAAAAGAATCATAATGCATTTTCCTCTAGTGTTCATGACTGATCTAGTCTTGGATTCTTGGCTTATTTACAGTGTCAGGTATGGTTTCTGTAGGGAAAACGGGCTGGCTAGAGAAACCCACCCTGACCCTGGAGCCCAGAATTAGGGAAGGATGGCTCAGATAAAGCCAGTGAGAGAAACACAGTTTAGCTCAGATCAGAGCCACCTCTGCCCCTGTCCAACTGACTTGTGAAAACAACCAATCACAGAGCAGGATAGGAGAATCCTGGCCCTAGGGCCCAGGACCAGTGAAAGAAACACAGCCTGTGTTTGGGACCTAAGCCAGAGAAGTGAACACTTTATCCCCAAACCCAGAACCCAGGAAATATGCCCTGACTCTGAAACTAGTACCAAAATAACACTCTTGGCCCCTAGAATCAGAGGCAGTGAAAGAAATGTGCCCTGGCCTTAGAGGTAGTGTCAAAAAGCCAAGAAAGGTCAGTGAAAGAAAGACAGTTTGGCCCTGAAATCAGGGCCATCTCTGCCCCTTGCTCACAAAACTGGCCAATTCCTGGGCAGAAAAGAAACTAACCAATCACAGTTGACTCCACCCCCTAGACATCCTATATAAACCACCCTGCCTGGTCAGTTGTGAGCTGTTCTCTCCACCCTGGTAGAGGCAGCTACTCTCCTGGACTCCTCCTTCCCAAATAAACCTCTTTCTCAAAAGAGTATTGGGTGAAGACCTTCATTGACAGCTGGACAGAAGAATCTTGCTAGGACGTCCCATAGTGGACTGAGCAAGGGGGAGCTGAACAGAAGAACCTTGCTGGGACGTCCTATAGTGGACTGAGCGAGAAAGAGCTGGTAACACTGAGCCAGAGATTGTGGTTCTCCAGGAGAGGAGCAGGATTGCTGTGTCCTGCGGGGAAACCATCCCCCATCATACCAGGTATATCCTGACCTTCCCAAAGAATCAGGATACCCTGACTTTCCCAAAGAGTCAGGATACCCTTCCTTCTGAAGTAGTTCCAGGCCTGACTCTCCCAAGAAGTCAAAAAACCTTCCTTTCCAAGTTTGGGCTGTTTCTTTGCAGTCTCAGCCATCAGAGCTGTGCTAAACAGCTCCAGGTGTTCAGGACACCTTCAGGGCAGAGCTCTTTTCCTAAGTAGCTCTGAGGTGTCCGGGATACCTCGCTCTCTAGGCCTGAACTGTCTCCAGTTCAGCCATTACAGCTGTGCTAAACAGCTCCAGGTGTCCAGGACACCTCAGGGCAGAGCTCTTGTCCTGAGTAGCTCTGAGGTGTCTGGGATACCTCGCCCTCTAGGGCTGAACTGTCTCCAGTTCAGCCATCACAGTTGTGCTAAACAGCTTCAGGTGTCCGGGACACCTTCAGGGCAGAGCTCTTGTCCTAAGTAGCTCTGAGGTTTCCGGGATACCTCGCCCTCTAGGGCTGAACTGTCTCCTCGCAGTTTCAGCCATCAATTTACTTACATTTGGTGCCGAAACCCGGGACACCAAACCCAGAGTTTTTGCAGTTTACTTAGTTTCTATCTCATTAATCAAGCTCTAAATCCAATCAGGAATAGGTTAATTTTCCCCCTAACATTTGTCCCACTGTTGCACTGGTGGCATATCTTATAGGTGTCCATTGGTGTAGTTTGTAGGGTTCATAACTGTGTGAGATTGATGACTACTTTCTCCTGAGGTAGTATGTATAGCACTTCCAGCACAATGATCACTAGCCAATAGGGGTAAAGCTTTCAGTTGAGTACCAGTTAGGTTTCTTCATGTTTTATGATATAAGTATGCAGTGTCATTGGCAATAGGGTCTCACGATCAAGTTGTAGAGGGTAAGCCAAAGCATTGTCAATAATCTGTGCAGAATACAGCCACCATTGGCCAACAATGTAGAATTATGTAACAAATTTCTGTTACTGGGGGTTTCGTTTGGTAGCATATGAAGCCTAGTTGAGATAGTGTCCCTCCATTATATGCTAAGTCCCTTTATGTATGTATTATTTCAGAAAGCTTCTACAGTAGTAGGTTTCCTTATGGTTTTTCAAAAGGTCTGTAGTGTTCATTTTCTTTCCCCATATTCCATCCTCTAGCCTGCCCTCCCATTCCCCACCCCATTTAATGCTACTTATTCTAATTTCCTTTTGATCCTTTCATAACAGTGTATTATATTTACCTTTTCCTGGATGATTCTTCCTCTCTTTTGGCCCCTTAACAACTACCTAACTTCTGTCAGGATTCTAAATGAAACACACAAAGCTAAAGCATAAAAGCTAATTAATATCCACATATGACCAAAACATGTAATGTTTGTCTTTCTAGGTCTGGGTTATGTCACTCAGAATGATTGTTTCTAGATTCATTCATTTACCTGAAAATTTCATAATTTCATTTGTCTTAGCAACTGAATAATATTCCAGGTGATTGATGTTTAAGCAATTTCCAATTTATGGCTATTGTGAGTAGAGCAGCAATAAACATGGATGAGAGTGTTCCTCTGTAGTAAGATGTCAAGTCCTTTGGGTATGTACACAAGAATGGTATAGTTAGATCTTGTGGTAGATCAATTTCAAGCTTTTTGGAGAACCTCCACACTTATTTATATAGTGGTTGTACTTATTTGGACTGCCATCGGCAGTATGTGTTCCCCTTTCCCTGCATCCTCACCAGCATTTGATTTAAAAAACTTGGCCATTCTGACTAGGGAAAAATGAAACCTCAAAGTATTTTTAATTTGCATTTTCCTGATGGCTAAAGATATTGAATAATTTAAGTATTTTTCAGTAATTTCTGTTCCATCTTTTAAGACCTCTGTTTAGTTCCCTGCCCTATATTTAATTTGTTTATTGGTATTGCTATTTATTTTTGTTTGTTGTTATTGTTTTATTGGCTTTCGTTTGTTTGTTTTTTAGTTATGTGCATATCCTAGATACTAACTCTCTTTCAACTGAGTAATTGGTAGGGATATTTTACCATTCTCTAAACTGTCTCTAAACTCAAATGATGGTGTCATTTGATGTACAGAGGTTTTTCAGTTTCATGAAGACATGGTTATTAATTGTTAATCTTAATTCCTACAGTATCAGAGTCCTGATATCAGAAAGCTCTTTCCTGTGACAATGAGTTCAAGTGTATTTTCTACTTCCTCTTCTATCAGATTCAAAGTATCTGGTCTTATGTTGATACCATTTGGAGTTTAGTTTTGTGCAGAGTGAGATATATGGATCTAGATTCATTTTCTACATGCAGCTGTTAAGTTTAGCCAGCATCATTTGTTGGTGATGCTATCTTTTCTCCAGTGTGTATTTCTGACTTCTTTGTTAAAAATCAGTTGTACAAGGTATATGGACTATGAACTTATATTTGTGTCTTGATTTCTATTTCATTGATGAATGTATCTGTTTTTATGTCATTACCATGCTTTTTATTACTACAGCTCTGTACTATAACTTGAAGTCAGGGATCATGATATGTTCACCTTCAGCAGTACTTTTATTTCTCAGGATTGTTTTAGCTAGTGTGTGTGTGTGTATGTGTGTGTGTGTGTGTGTGTGTGTGTGTTTTCCAAATGCAGTTTAAGATTATTTTAATAAAATTTATGTGAAGAATGGTGTTGAAAATTTTATGGTGATTGCATTGAATATGTAGACTGCTGCTTTTGGTCTGCTAAATAGGATGGCTATTTTCACTACGTCAATCCTACCAATCCATGAGCAAGGGAGGCCTTTCCATCTTCTATCTTCTTCAATTTATTTCTTTAATGTCTTAAATTTTTTTTGTACAAGTCTTTCACTTACTTAGTGTTACTCCAAGATATTTTGGAGGGCTATTACGTAAAGTATTGTTTCGCTCATTTCTTTCTTGGTATATTTGGGATTTGTAAACAGAAAGACTACTGATTTCTCTGTGTTATTTTGTATACTACTACTTTGATGCAATTTTATCAGCTGTAGACGTTTCCTGGTGGAGTCTCTAGGGGACATTTCTATGGAATCATATGATCTGTAAATAAAGATATTTTGACTTCTTCTCTCCCCATTTGTATTCTGTTAATATCTTTCTTTTGTTTTATTGATCTGGGTAAGACTTCAAGCATTATTTTGAACAAATATGGATAGACTCAACATCCTAATCTTGTTCCTAATCTTGATGGAAATGATTTGAGTCTTATTTAGAATGATGTTCCTGTTGTTCATGGTAAATTGCCTTTATTACATTGAGATATGTCCCTTGTATCTCTAGTATCCCCACTATTTTTTTTTTTATCATGAATGATGTTGTATTTTGTCAGAGGTCTTCTCCACATCTCATAAGATGATAATGTGGTCTCTACCCCTTAGTCTACTTATATGGTGGTTACTTTTTTGATTTATGTATGTTGAACCATACCTGCATCTCTGGCATAAAGTCAACTTGATCATAGTGGATAATATTTTTTTACTGTGTTCTTGAATTCATTTTGCAAGTAGTTTATTGAGAAATTTTGCATATATGTTCATAAGAGTTATTGGTGTATAATTTTCCATTTTTGTTGAGTCTGTCTGTTTTTTGTATCAGGATGATAGTGGCTTCATAAAAAGAATTTGTAAATGTTTCTTCAGTTTCTATGCAGTGAAATAATTTGAGGAGTATAGGAGTTAGTTCTTTTAGTTCTGTGATGAATACATCTAGCTCTGGGCTTTTATGAGAGATTTAAAATTAATGATTCTCTATCACTAGAAGTTATGGATATTCACATTGATTTATCTTTGGTAGATCATCTGTATAAGGAAAAATCCATCCATAGATTTTCTATTTTCTATTTAACTTTTTATTTCTCCCTTGACCCAGTTTTCATTCAATACCACGATGTTTAACTTCCATGGCTTTGTGTACTCTCTACCATTTCTATTCTTGATGATATCCAGGTTTAATCCATGGTGGTTAAAATAGGATGCAGGGTATTATTTCAGTTTTGCTATATATGCAAAGACTTGCTTTGTGTCCTAATATGTGGTCAATTTTGTCTCTTGAGGAGACAGTGTAATCTTTGGTGTTTAGAGGGAATGCTTGATAGATGTGTGTTAGGCCTGTTTCTTTTATGATATCATTTAACTCTAGATTTTCCCTATTTAGTTTTTGTCTAGATGAGACTATATTGATAAGAGTGGGGTGTTAAAGTCATCCATCACCACTGTGTTAACATTGATTTTAGATACAATGTTTCTTTTATGAAACTGGTATTCTTGTAGTTGATGTGTCCAAGTTCAAAACACTTTTGATGGGTTTTTTCTTCAAAATGTATTGCCCTTCTCTGTCTCTTTTTATTAGTTTTGGGTTGAAGTCTATTTTGTCGTATCTTAAGAAATCTATGCCTTTGTTTTTCTTAGTTCTACTTGCTTGAAATATGTTTTTCCATGCTTTTAACCTAAGGCAGTATCTGTTCTTGATGGGAGGGTATGATTTTTGGAATCATAAAGCAGATTGATCCTATTTTCTAATCCACTCTGTTAGTCTGTGTCTTTTTATTGGTGAATTGAGACCACCAATATTGAGAGCTATTAATAAGAAGTGTTTGTTGGCTCCTATTATTTTGTTATGGTGGTGGTGTCTTTTTAGACTTCTTTTGATAATTGTTCTGGGCTTATTTATTCCTTCTCTTCTCTTGTGTGTTTTTCATTGAATGGTGGACCAGCTTCTAGCAGTGCAAGGCTAGAAGGTAATCCACAGAGTTGGAGTCAGCCTATTTTTTTTTATCTGAGAGGGTAAGGGAAAAGACACTCACACACTCTCTGGATGGTTTCCTTCTTTATTCTTCTTCTGTATTCTGATTCTGTATTCTGTCTCTTTATTTTTCTTCAACAGCATATAAACTCCAACAAAATATTTCAGGCAATACAAAAATTACAATGTAGTTACATCTATTTTTCAAGTGAATGATTATAATGAACACAGGTAAAAACATGTTTTTCATCTCCCTTTCATGACTAAAACAGAGTCATCCCAAGAACCCACATAGTTTCATCTAAATAGCTTTTCATAGATTAACAGAGTGGGAGCAAGCAGGGTATTTTTCTCAGCCATTTCTTTTAAAGGCAGGCTGCATACTATGGTTACAAAGTAAGAATCTATTACTTTATCACTTATCTTGAAAGATAATCTTATAAGGAATCTTAAAAGAATCACAAACCTAAACTTTCATGCATGATAAACAATCAATCAACTCTATTTTAAATCTTTAGGGTGTATACTCATTCATCAATAGTTTTTTATATCAGAAGATTGAGGGCAGAAATGTCTACAAGGAATTAATCATCACCTTTGGTCAGCAACTCATCCTAGTGAGAAAGGCATATCAGTAAGAATAATTGGGCTACTTTGTTCTTGTTCCCTGATATTAAACAAGTTCCTCACTCAATGAAATGCCTTTCTAAAGTTTTAGATTATCTTCTTGGATTTTTCACCTCAAAGCTATTTAACAAAAACATCATAGTCTAACTTTATTATTTTCAAAGCTTTGTTTCAGCTATGATGCACTATAAAACCTGTGAACACATCTCCCAACATAAGATTAAAAGAATTTAAGCTAGCTGAGCTACTGAGATTCAATTGTTTTTCTTACTCATTAACCTAAGCCACAGTCTATTCAGTTCCTCAATAGAAACTCATGTGTTCTAGCTATGTGACACTTCCTTGTTTTATTTTTTTTATACTCTGCAGGACAAACTGTAGGTGGAAGGTTTTGTGGCTGAGTTGGAGTCCCTATCTTTTCATTTGAGGCCTTGCTTGGTGACAGAAGATGTCTGGTTCAGGCTGTGTCCCCCATTACTAGGAGTTGTTGCTAGGGTTATTCTTGTAGAGTTCATGGAGTTTCCATTGCACTATGTTTCCATCTCACCCCTGAAATACTCTCCCATTCTAGTTGTTCTCCCAGTATCCCCTGCCCAGTTGATCCCTCCTGTCTTCAAACCCACCTAATCCCAATTCTGTTTTTCTAAGAAACTGCCATATTGTTTTCCAAAATGGCTGTACAAGTTTGCACAACCACCAGCTATGGAGGAGTGTTCCCCTTACTCTACATCCTCTCTAGCAAAGAGCTGTCACTTGTGTTTTTGATTAAAGCCATTATGATAGGTATAAGATGAAATCTCAAAGTAATTTTGACTTGCATTTTCCTGATGGTTAAGGATGTTGAATATTTCTTTAAGTGTTATTGGCCATTTGAGTATCCTCTGTTGAGAATTCTGTTTAAATCTATACCCCATTTTTAACTGGATTATTTAGAATGTTGATGTCTAGTTTCTTGAGTTCTTTATATATTTTGGGTATTAGTTCTCTGTCTTATGTGGAGTTGGTGAAAATCTGTTCCCATTCTCCGGGATGATATCCTTAGCCTTACAGAAGCTTTTCAGTTTCACATTATTAATCGTCAATCTTAGTGCCTGTGCTATTGATGTTCTATTCAGGAAGCTGTCTCCTGTGCCAATGAGTTCAAGACTATTTCCCATTTATCATAAAATTCATATCAAAACACAAGGGACACCTACTGAACAAAGCAATAATGAACATAAAGAACAATGCCAGAAGTATCATAATATCTGAGTTAAAGTAATACTGCAGCCCTGGTAACAAAACAGCACGATACTGGCAAAAGAACTGACACATATTTCAATGCAATGGAAGACTCACATATCATAAGCCCATCCTGCTATAGCTACCTGATTTTGGCATAGGTACTAAATATATATTAGAGAAAAAATGCCCGTCTCAACAAATGGTGCTTGAAGAAGTGGGTATTAATATGCAGAAGAATTAAACTAGATCCCTATCACACAATTCAAAAATTAATTCAAAATGGATCAAATATCTTAATGTAACATCTAAAAGTCTGAGACCGCCAGAGTAAGACATAGAAAAATAACTGAAGATTTAGGCAGAGGTGACTAGTTTCCAAAAAAAAAGATTCCAGTACCTCTGGAGACAAAACCAAGACCTGGAAAATGGGTTTGCAGAGGTTAGAACACTTCTTCACAGTAAAGGAAGAATTCATTGAGTGAGTTGACATCCTGCAGTGTGGGAGACAATCTTTGCCAAATAATACACTTCATAAGAAATATCTAGAATAATAAAGAGCTCTAAAGACTAAATACTGAGAGATCAAATAATCCAATCAAAAATGTCCTAACGAGATGAACAGGGTTCTTTAATGATGAAGTATAATATCACTAAGTATTTGAAAATATCTCACCAATCTTGTTTATCATGGAAATCCTAATTGAAACTGCCTTGAGAGTTTCTCTCACCCCAGTCAGAATGACTATGTTAAGCAAACAAAGAACAACAAACCCTGGGGAAGGAGTGGGGAAGAGAGAACAGCTGCTACTGCTGGTGGGGATAGAAATTGGTGCTGCCACTGTAGAAACCAATACAAAAAGTTCTCCAAATGATCAAGAGAATTACTGCACAGCCAAGCTAAACTACCCCACGTGTACATCTAAAGCACTCTAAAGCAACATGCCACAGAGAGGCTTGCACATTAATGTTTATGGCATTACTATTCATAATAACTGAGTTGTTTGGTTCTTCAGATTGGTTGACCATTAACAAGTGGGAAGATAAAAATGTGTGTACATAAAAGTGTCTTAATCAGCCATAAAGAATGAGATTACATTATTTGCAAGAAAATGAGTCCAGCTGAGATCATCATATTAAGGGAAGTAAATTAGACTCAGAAATACTGAAATTGTGTATTTTCTCTTTTGGTGGATCCTCTCCTTTATAAAGATACATAGGGCTCACATATATATGAAATAAGAGTAGAAGCAAGCCCTGGGGAATGAAGGAGAAGAGGATCGTAGAAAATGAATCTGATCAAAGCAATTACACACTCATTTGAAAATATCTTTAGGAAACCTTATCAGTATGTACAATGAATACACACCAATAAAAAAACCTAAGTTGAATCCAAATATCATTAGTATATAATCTAACAAATGAAATCTTCTTTTTTAACATGGTTAAATTATAAGCATTTTGTTTGCTGTCTATCTTAGGCAGTCTTTATACTTGTTTAAGGGGACTCCTACCAGGCAGGGGCTCCCTCCTAGACCCTGGATTTGGCAAAAACTACAGCCAAATACCTGTTTTCACAAAGAAAAACAGTTTTTAAGCAGGGAAGAAAAGTTAAAGTGGCTACTTTCTGACTCTGGCAAAAAAAACCACCAGCAATTGACCTTATAGGTGTAATTTTAAGAAGAGAAAGGGGAAGTCTGTTAGAATAGGCTAGGATGCAGTGGTAGAGGAGATGGTGGACAAGGCAGAAGGGGAAGGGGACAAGAGAAAGAGGGTACAAAGGACTGCCTGTGGATGGAAAGGGGACTGAGTGGCCCATAGGCAAGTGGCAGTTTATAAAGGTGAAGGGGAAAACCC
>CABHPH010158010.1:0-19525 GCA_902168325.1 Peromyscus nudipes
TATTCTCATGTGGTCTTCATTTATCATGAACATTCCTTGTGTTTCCTCTCTGTACTTGATCCAGTTGGGATCTCCCGCTCCCCTAAGTTCTCTTTCCCTCGCCCCTCGCCCCTCATTACCCCCACTCACGTCCAGTCTGTTCATGTAGATCTCATCCATTTCTCCAAGAAAAGTGTTCTTAAAACCACAGGCAAGGTAAATCTCCATGTGGCCATATGAAACCATTTTCTTTGGGTTTTAACTTTATTGTACAAAATAAACAGTGCCTGTTTTTTCTGGTCAGATCTTCAGCCCTTGGATTAAGAGGTGGCAGCCAATTTACTAATCACGAAGCACAGGAAATGTTTAAAAGCGTTGGCTAATGTGTCTGTTTGTTCATGGTGCTAACACTACAATAAGACATGCTGAATTTGGAATACTGCAATTTTCCCATACCGCAATTTCTGTGTCTGTAATCTGAAGTTGATATAGTAGTGTGTCATAGGATTGATACAAGATATAAATAAATATGTGTAAATTGCGTTAAGACCATAGTAAGCCAAGCTAATTCAGGATTTCCATAAAGTCCATAAACAAACAACCCCCATCCACAAAAAGAACACCTTAATACATCTAAAACTTTGATTTGAAAAAACATGATTTTAATTTAAGCATACATGCAATATTTGTACTATTTCGAAGACAAAATAATCCTTTAATTAGTTTGGGGGAACAAGATAATCAATGCTTAAATCATGTGAAACTGCAGCTTTGAAATGTATCTCTACATATTTATTGATATGTAAATAACATTTTAACTAAAATCCTATTCTAGGTGACATTTAAAATACCTTAAGCAAAGATACAGTGACTCAAAGATTATCTGAAAGCACAATCTAATGTAGAAATAGAAAAAAAAGAAAACTGGTGGCTGATTCAGAGAAGAGCGAGGAGAAAGAATGATATCTATGAAAATCTGTCCAGTAAGCCACAAGGAAATGGTAGGGAATGAGATTCAGAGTATAATATGCCTATGGAAAGGGGCTGAACAAGGAGACAGAGAAGCAGAAACAGTACAGAGAAAGAGGTAGCAATCTACCACTCAGTTTTTCCCACTTTATAATTTTTCCTTAGCAGTGGACTTCACTGATAAAAGAAGAGAGTCTAAAGTTATCATAGATTACCCTAACTCTCTACCCTATGCTCTGCTAGCCATACAAACCATCTTCGCCTAACTTTGCCAGAAACCAAATGTCGGACTGGAGGAAGCATCAGTGGCCCTAAACCTTTGTCTCGTGATTCTTACATGCCTACTTCCTGGGTAGAGGGAAAACTCCGTGAGTGGAAGAGTTTGCTGAAGGCACTTACCTGTGAAGCAGGTACAAGGTGAACTGTAATCAAAGCTTGTTGTGAATTCAGCAAAGCATTTTTAGGAAATAATGCTGATATTTGGTGAAGTACAATAGTTTTCAAATTTCTAAAATGAAATAGAATATATAATGAAATTGTAAACTAAGTTTTGAAATTTTCTTCTGTTCTCCCCTGTAGTAATGACAATAAGGAAAAGGAAAATGAATGGATTTAATATGATGGGGAATAGGAAGGCAAGGTAGTGGAGGGTATATAGAGACAGAAACTCACGCTTAAAGGTCCAGTAACTCAAACAGGGCAGAAACCTAGGGGCAGGAACTAAAGCAAAGATTATAGGGGAGTGCCTCGAACTAGCTTGCTCCCTCCCCACGGCTTGCTCAGGCAGCTTTTCTATAAAACCCAGGACTAACTATAAAACCCACAAGTGGCTCCACCCACAAGGGACCTGGGGTGTCCTCAATAATTAATGAAGAAAATTCCCCCCACAGACTTGCCAACAGGCACATTTTTATGAAGGCATATTTTCTCAACTGAGGTCACAGCTTCCCAGAAGAACATTGCCTGTGTCAAGCTGACAAACAATTAACCAGTTCACCCAGCAGAGAGGGGACATGGTGGACATGTAGTCTTGTCATTAGCTGAGGAGCTACTAGCATTTGATAGTGGCTGGGAAAGAGAGAACCCGTTTTCTTTAATGGTGTGACCTTAGTATGTCAGGGCAGGCCCCATACCCCATAGTGTTCTGCCGACAAAAGCCACAAGCCAAATAGGATGGGGAGGAGAGAGAGAGAGAGAGAGAGAGAGAGAGAGAGAGAGAGAACGTGAATATAAGTTGGGTGAATAGGTAGGGAGGAGGTGAATCCAGGAGTTGCAGAAGGAAGGGTGAATATGGTCAGAATATCTTGTATGAATTCCCAAAGAATTAATAACAGTGTTATGTTTTAAAGACATGGAACTAAATCAGAAGAAAGGATCATTTCACAACAAAGCTTCCATGGCATGGGAGGATACTCTGCAACCTCAAACTCATCCTTAGTCAAATAAAGTATTGCTCACCATCCTTATTTAGATTTCTGCAAAGTACCTTATAAAAACCCTTTTACTTAAGAAATATATAGAAATGTTTCCACTGGAGAAAAACGTGAGGAGTGTGATCTAGGTATTATTTCCAATCATTTTTAGCGTCCTTGTTTTCTATTTGTTTTCTTCTCTCTGCACAGCATTTTGCCACTGCAAAAAGAATTCTCATTAATGTAGCTGTGAAGACCAATAAAAGTTATGAATTTTTAATCAAGCCACCAAAACCTTCAAGGGTTCATTTTAATCCTTCTGTAGGGATAATTCCCAAAGAATGAGAGAACTTCCATTTCATATTTCCGAACAAAAATTTCCATGTGACATTAAACTGTTGGTAATCCTATGAAATGATCTTATAGTCCTGGTATCAAATGATTAAGAGGAAAATGACCATCCCTTAATATAATGTTTTGTAAAGTATAATCATTGCCGAGCAACAGCTTATATTTCCTATTTGTATATTCATGTATTTTGGTGGTCAGGTGGATGTGCATGAAATTAAAGTATAAACTGAAGAGTGAGACCTGTTTCCCAAAACAAGAACTGTTCTAATGTAACAAGAAGTTAGACATTTTTCCAGTGAGCTCATTAACCTAGCTTGTCATCATAATGCATGTTTAGCCCCCATACATTGATTAATTAACAAGTACTTGATCTGAGACTATAACTATGCTCAGCCAATACAGGATCATAAAAAAAAAGTGCTTTTAGAAGACCAGGGCTCCATGTTAGTTCTTGAGATGATTGCAGTAGGCAGGTGGGCAGTGGGTCTATATGTATCATAGTTTCTTAGACTTTTGAGACTGTTTTTAAAAAAAATTAAGAAACCAAAGAAAAGAATGGGAAAATCTCATGCAGTAATTTGAAGTCATCATAACTTATGTAGCATTCTTCTATAAAATATTGCAATGGTCTTCTACTGCCTGCCATGGAAAAATCCAAAGTTTTTAGCATAGCTCTGTGGTTCATACTTAGTGTTTGCTCTGCTCTCCTAGAAAATAGAAATGAGTGGTTTTTTTCACATGTATTGCTGTATAAAAATTTGTCCCATAACCCAAACTTTAAAACAGTAGGTATTAATTAACTCATATTAACTCTGTGATTGTGTTGTGTGTGTGTGTGTGTGTATGTGTGTGTGTGTGTGTGTGTATGTGTGTGTATGAGAGGAGAAAAGAATGAAGAAGGAAGGCAGATTTAATTTTTAATGACCCTTACCTCAGAAAGGTGTATTTATCACTTTTATACAATTGCAGAGGCATACCAACTGTATTAGTAACTTTTCTGATGCGGTGACAAAATACCATGCCAGAGGTATCTTATATAGAAGGATGGCTTATTTGGGTTTTCAGTTCCAGGGGATAAGAGTCTACTATACCAGACAGGCACAGTAGCAGGCAGACATTGTGGCCAGATCATGTGGTCGAGTGTTCACAACCTCAAACACAGGCACAAACAGAGAAAGTCAAATGGAAGTGAAGCAGAGTCACAAAGCCTGGCACCACTAATACACTTCTTCCAACAAGGCCACACCTACTTCAACAAGGTCGCACCTCCTAATCCTAGGAATCCCTTAAACAATTCCACTCTCTGGTGCCCAAGCACTCAAATATTGTCATTCAAACCACCACAATGTGCATATACGAGAATCTTGTCAAAGAAAGGGGAATTGCAGAATATATTTTAAAGAAGAAGATGTAAAATATTATTTTAAGATGTGTTACATTTGTTTATGCTGTGAAACATTTGTTTAATGATGCAAAGAGGTGTTGCATTCTTTTATGTTGCCTTAGTTTAACTCTGTGAAGCTGTGTTACTGTGCCTGTCTAAACACTTGATGGTCTAATAAAGAACTGAATAGCCAATAGTGAGGCCGGAGAAAGAATAGGTGGGGCTGTCAGGTAAAGAGAATAAATGGGAGGAGAGATCTGGGAGAAAAAGAAGAAACGGAAGAGGGATCAAGGAGCAAGAAAAGAAGGGGCCAGCCACACAACCACAGCCAGTCACAGAATAGAGTGAGAATAGGATTGCAGAAATAAGGAAAGGGAAAAGCTCAGAAGCAAAAGGTAGACAGGATAATTTAAGAAAAACTGGTTAACAACAAGCCAAGCTAAGGTCAGACATTTTATAAGAAATAACAAAGCCTCCCTGTGTGTGATTTTGGGAGCTGGGCGATGCCCCCCCAAAAAAAGAGCAAAAACAACCAAGAAGAACAAAAACAACAAGAAATGAGAACTGCCTTGACCCACTTCAATCCAAACTGTCCAATACCTAGGGAGTACTCTATCTCTATCTCTGTCTGTCTGGCTGTCTCTATCTCCTTTTTTCCTATTGAAGTCCAAATTTATCTTCCGTTATTGTTTGGATTTGGTATTTCCCTCTTAAACTCACTGAAATTTAATCTCTGCAATGAGATGCTAAAAGATGATGATCTAAACTGAAAAATTAAGAACTCTGTCCTCCAAAATATGCTCATCCACTCACATGGTGAATAGACTGGCTAATGAATTCTCCTGAGAGTGGTTTCTGAACGTTAGGCAAAGTCAAGTTAGGACCAGTTCTGAACTTCTACAAAATTAAAATATAGATGAAAAGGACAATACTGCTAGCAAATCCAAGCTGTCTTTAGATTGAATAGATATATCATTCATGTCAGATTTGTAGCAAACATTTATGGTAAGGGCCAGAATAAAGTCTGTCACAATCCCAAAAGTGTACCAACATCAGTAAGGCAGTGTTTAATAGCTGTGCTAATGTGCACACATCCACTCTCAATTACAGGCAGTGATGAAGGTAAAATATTTTCCATTACCTAATCCCTTTCATCATTCGCCTCTTATTTCTCAAATTACATTTTTTTAATCATGCAGTATCTCCCTTTTTAATTTGTTTTAATTTCACAGAAGTTCAAAACTGCTTCCCCACTTGACTTTGACTGAAGAACAGGAAACCTTTCTTCTACACCCTGATTCATCGTTTGACCCACTGGCTAGACAAGCACTTAATACTTCAAACATTCTTAATCTTTGATAATTTCCTTTTCAAGCCTACAATGGGGAGCTAAAAGGAACCTAGCACCTACAGAAAAACCTTTTAATACCCCAGAACCCATTTTGGACCTTTTGAAGTTTCAAAATTAGTTGTATTGGCTTTGGTAAAAACCAAAAACAGCAATCAAATTGTGCTTAATAACATGAGTTCATTGGCTGTCACACTGTTCACTGTTCTGTAATCTAAAGTACCCTCAATGAATAGCCTACTTCTAGTGTATCCAGCTTACTTACAAAAAAAATCTTAATGTCAAATAAAAATACCAGATAAAGAGATCTCTATCTCCTACCTCCACCCCAATATATATTTCCTTTACTATTATAGAGACAATGATCTGTCCATATGGATCCTCTGTAATGGGATAATATTGAGTATAAACAGGAAATTTTAACTAAAGAAGAGGCAGACACTCGGCTACATGGTCACTTCTTTTATATTTTATCTTCTTAGGACTAGATGAATAAGAATGGAAGGAAGACCTTACTTTGATCCAAGAGCAATTAAGATATGAATGCCACAAGAGACACAACAATAACAGAATAAAATGTTAATATTAAAAGAACATTTCACTAATGTAAAATGTTACTTTTGAAGACTGTATGAGACAGTAGAAAATAAACTAAGACTTACTACATAGTTGTGTATAGTATATGTACAGAAACTCCCCATTCATTTTAACAGTGTTTCCTATAGTCACACTCCAAGTTTCTATATAGGAAAAATAAAATTGATCCTCAACAATGTAAGTACATTTGTGCTGATTTAAAGGAAGTAATGACAGCCCTAAGTAATTTGTCATCACAATCCATGATCAAATCTTTCAATTTCTATGAAATGCCAAATAATAATGCAGAGGAAAAGAACTTTCACAGTAATAATATTAAACTTTCCTAGGCATTTTGATGTGTTAAGGACTTCGGATTAATAATTACATTTATTCACATTTATGTGCACTTTTTTTTTTTTTAAAGAAAGGGTTTATCGTAGCTTACAGTTCCAGAGGGAGAAAGTCCATAATTATGAGGACGGCATGAGAGTAGGAGCAGGAAGCAGAGAGATCACATCTCATCCTCACACAGGAAGCATAAAGAGAGAACAGGAATTTGGGCAATGTTTTAATTGGTCAAAGTCCATCCCAGTGATGTAGTTCCAATAAGGGTCCACCTCCTAAAGGCTCCATAACCTCCCCAAGCAACATTCTCAACTGGGAAGCAAGTATTCAAATACATGAACCTGTGGGGGCATTTACGCTTCAGAACACAACATGAACACCCAAACACATGTCAACATGCAACATGCGCTGTGCTTCTGACATTTCTCATTACTGTGATAACTAACAAAAGTGTCTGACTCAGAGTTTGAGAAGACAGTCCATCCTAGTGGGGAAATGGCAGCAAGAGTGCGAGGCAGCCGCTCACATTGCATCCACAATCAGAAAGCGGAGTGAAGTAATGCTGGAGCTCAGCTCACTTGCTCGTCTTTATTCAGTCTTGAACCCTAGCCAGTGAAATGGTGCCACCAATGTTCAGTGCAGTCTTTTTCCTTCAGTTAAACTACTATGAAAACACCACTCATATGCACACCCAAAAGTGTGTGTCCTGGGTGATTCCAAACCGAGTTGACAGTAAAGATTAAGCACACACACACACACAGAGAGAGAGAGAGAGAGAGAGAGAGAGAGAGGGAGAGAGGGAGAGAGAGAGATTCCATCCTCTTTATATAGACATTTTAAGCTTATATCGTTCCCAAATTGGCTTTCCTATTTCTAAGGATGTCTGGGAAAGTTCAAGATTTTCAAAAATCCCATGATTGCAGCTTTACTGTTCTGGGTGAAACTGTAGACCTCCTTATCTTTTAAAAACTGTTATTAATTCAAATGGAGTTACAACACTTCCCCCCTCCCTTTCCTCCTTCCAACCCCACACAGGTACTATCCCTCTAAACCTTCCCATGCCTGTCTCCTCATATACAAGTTGATAAGCTATTTTTCTTCAATTATTATCATTATATGCATATATATGTATGTATATGTATGCACAAATATATAAATATAACCTGCTATATTGATTTTCGTTATTTGTGTATATATGAACCTGCTAATTGGTTGTCCAATACAGAGTGGTCAGCACTGAAACAATGTGTATGATTTCTGTTGAAAACAAACGGATCTACCTTTTCTCTACAAATATAAATGGTAACATTTAAGACATTTACTGTAACATACATCTTAATCACGTTAGAATACAGCATAAATATTAAAATGAACTTCTACAATTTTGCTTTTAGTTAGTTACAATTTTGTGTAAGATTTGGATATGAGACAGATTTTGTAGACAATATTATTGGGTTTTGTAGGCAATGCCTTTCAAAAACATATGCAATTAATTTAAATTAGAAAGACAATCAAAAGCCTTTAAAGGAAGGAAACAATCTACCTCAAATTTCTCTTTGGACAGAGAGCACTGGTCAAAAACATTATAATCAACTGCTGTCTTTGATGGTTGGAATAAAAACATTGCCTTTAAGCTCAGTTGCCTGAATACATGGTCCTCAATTGGTGGTGCTGTTTGGGTAGAAGGAAGAGGTGTAGCCTTGCTGGAAGAAGTCTGTTGCTGGAGGCAGGCTTCGATAATTCAAAGCCATATGCCATTTTGGGTATGTTCTTTTTGTTTCCTGCTTGTCATTCAAGATGCAAACCCTCAGCTTCCTCCTTCTGCTGCCATGCCTTCACTCTGACATCTTGGATGCTAACCTTCTAGAACTGTAAGCACAAAACAAAACAAGCAAACAAACAAAAAAACCTCTTTCCTCTATAAGTTGTCTTGGTCATGGTGTTTTACCACAGCAACAAAAAAGTTTCTACTACATTACCCAATCTGAAAGATTTACTGGAGACATAACTATTTCCACTCTATTTAAAAACATCTGCTGTCCATTTAACAAAAGTTTAACAAAGTGTCTTATAGTCATGTTATAGGCAAACCAACAGAATTAAAACTACATGTTATGAATATATGACTGATGAATAGGTATAAATACTCATAATGGGTATGTAAAGCTAATTTTATAAAAGAAAAGAATAAAGACATTTTAATGGTGTGAATCTTTCGTCACTATGCTATCCTTTGGTGTATTTCAAAAAAGATCAGCAAAAGCAAAGGTATAAATATAAAAACAAATGCCAAGAATGAATTACTACATGATAAGGTTTAAGAACATAGACTGTCCAGTCAGATCTTTATTTCAACCTATGCTTTCTCTTTTACTGGTCATGTGATTTTTGGTCAAGTTTCTCATTCCAAGACTCAGTTTCCTTGGGATGTGTAAAGTAAGGATAATAACATTTATTATCCACAACGTTATTAGAGATCTGGGTAATATAGTGTATACAGTCAGTGCAATGCTTAGTTTAAATGTGGTGCTAAATTGATGAAGTCTTCCATTCAAGCACTCAACAGATATTTACCAAGATGGCTATCACAAATATAGCAGCAACTAGATTTTCATCATCAAAGTTATAATTTAGAAAGATGATAACGAGTGGGCATGCATGTCCCATTCTGGTAGAGGGTGGAGAATTGAGGTAAAGTAGAGAATGATGCTTGCAGCTTTGGTTTTGAACGATAAGGCTGCAGGAACAGATAAGGATCAAGAACAGGGCAGAAAATAGCAAGACTGAAAATTATTCTAGACCGAGAAAATAGCATTTGGAAATCTCTTCAATCTTTTATAGTTACAGCTGGATATATGTTCTCATAAACTCCTTCTCTCATTCTTTTTATATGCTATGGCATCTCTCGGGAGCGTTCTTCATTGTTCTCTGTCTGCTCCAACTCACCTCACGCACATACAGTGAATCTGTGAACTGAAGACATAATCAGGATTTATGAGATAAGACTAATACTTTGTAAGCCACAGAGAGTAGGATGGAACTCATCTTCACAGTAATTGGGACTCACTGAAGGTTTTAAAATGGTTGTACGTGTGTGTTCTTAGGTGTATATATGTTTATTCTTGTAGGTGTGATTTTCTGTTTGTTTGCGCGTCTGTGTGTCTGTGTGTGTTTGTGTCTGAGTGTGCATGGGTGACTGATATTTTGGGGGGGGGTTACTATTCCCCTAACTGAAGTTTATCTAGACAGTACCAACCTACTTCTGAGGGTAAAAAAGAACAGCAATGGGTTTTTACAGGCTGCTGAGAAAATAGGCACGTAGGTGGAATGCTCAACATTGAAAATGATCAACTTAAGTTGCAGACAGCCTGGTGATCTGTGTGTAGACGGCATCAACTGTAATTCTAGAAACTCAATGTATACAGAAAGAAGCAAAATGAACCCAGCAAAGTATGGCTGAAAGAGTAAATATGAGATAGTTATTGAAGAAGATGGCAAAAGAATCATGACCGTGTAGAGGTGTTCAAATCAAATTATGGCAAAAGAAAATGTCTGAGATCCCCAGAGATAGAATTAGGGAAATGCAGATAATTGTGCTTACCTACCGCTCTCCAATGGACTCCAAATACTTCTACCTAACTGACAATGCCCTTTATGATTCAGACCATCTTAGCTACCTTTCTTCATCTCTCTTATAACCCCATATTGTCCCCGTTCCCTTATCAGCTTAAGCCTACTTCCTACTCTTATCCCATCTGAGTGAATAAATTGAGTGAATATCACAAAAATCTCGACATTTTATTGCAGAATCAGTTAAAATAAATAGAGGTCCCAAGCACAAGCATGAATGAATGTGTGTGTGTGTGTGTGTGTGTGGTGTACATGGAAACGTGTGGAGGCCAGGAGTTGATGTGAGGTGTCACTCTCCACCTTATTTTTTGAGACAGGTTTTTGACCAAACATGGAGCTAACAGATTTGGCTAGACTAACTGGCTCACAAGCTCTGGGAATCATCTCCCCCTCAACTTTCCCCACAGAGCTAGCCTTATAGATATGCACTACCGTACTCAGTTTTTACATTTGTGCTGACCATCTGAACTTGGGTCCTCTAGCTTGCATGACAAGCATTTTACCAACTGAATCATCTCCCAGTACATTTAATTATAATATTGTGTGAGTAAAGAAACACATCAAGTTATTGACATAAGTGTTCTGTTGAAAATACTCAACCATCGAGACCCTTTTATCTTGCTATGTAACAGGATGGAAGGATTAAAAAATGCTTACAAGTCAGCTATGGTACCATCAAGGTTTGGGCGAAGGCTTTTCTGGTTACATTTGCTACCATAGCATTGGCATTGTGTCAATTACGTGAGAATTTTTTTTTTCTTCAGAAACTGGATTTAAATACAATTCCAATGAAGCTGGGCAACTATTTAATTGATTTTTATTAAATTAAATCAATGTCTTTACTACAATAGCTTTAGATCAATATGTATACAAGATTGTTAAGTTTTCATGCAATTAACAAGAAATAATTTCATATCAATTATAACTAAATATAAAGAGTGAATCAAACCAACAATACAAACATCCACAAAGGATAATATCTTATTATTACCTTATCAGAAAAAAAATTTGAACAAGAATTTGAACCAAGTCTCCTGAATTTCTATACAGGTTCACAAGAACCTAACATCTCCCCCTCTCTTTTTTGTTATGCTTGCCACGAAAGTATTTTTCTAACCATGCACAAAACTGCTTCATAAAGTTGCAATCAACATAATGTGACCTGAGTTGTGTACCACCTCTGAGAGTGTTTCCCCAAAGCTTGAGTAAGATTTGGGGACCATATATAACCTCTCTCTTCTGCATCTTCTCCAGCTGTAGAGAATTCAATGAGAAACTCTTCTATGCAAGAGCTAGGCTACTTCATTTCAATGGAGAGTAGTGTCATAACAGCTACCATGTCCTGTGTGATGTGAATGAGAAATGCTGTCTACTGCTAAGGCATAGAGATTTGGGGAGAGCTTCATGGCAGGGATGATACAAGGTAGGATAAGAGGAAAACTACACATTCATTTGTTGTCCTCTTTTATCTGCTAATCAGCATCTCAACCTTGCTGTCCGCTGAGGTGTCACTAAAAGCATACCAGGCAGTGTACTAAATTCTTAGAGTTCTTATTTCTTCTGTTTGTGAAAGCAAGATGGTAGGTATCTATCTTTGTAGGAATTTTATTTTATTTATTTTGTTTTTATTTATTAGGATTTGCATTTAACATAGATGCCATTAAAATATTATACTTGATGTTTGCATAAATAATTTGTTGTGTATAAAATTCACATATGGAAAACAATGTATTTTACAGAAGCAGATACATGACCTTAACAGAAAGAGTTTCATTGTATCTTTAGAAACCTTTAGATGCTGGTATCATTAAAATGATAGTCTGCAAAGGCTAGTGCAGAGATTTTGAAGTCTAAGATTAATCGTGATTATATTATTCTTCAGAAAGTGGACAGTATACAAAAAGATGAAGCTAGACCCCCTGAGGAATCCTGAGGAGGGTATTTTCAGTTGGTCATTTCTACCAGATATAGGAAAGGCATCGAGAGGCTTTGAAATTGTAGTGATCTCTAGCTTTCCTAGAGAGCTAAGTAAAAAGATTGAAATGAAATATTATATTGGACTTCAAAATAGAATATTCTGGAGTGTATACACATCTTAACATAAGCAGTTATTCAGAACAACAATCAAACATTGTGCAGTTTAAACCATCCAAGTAGACTGATGGGTTCCTAAGTTCAAGGGCTTCACAAAGTACTGCTATAGGCAATGTAATATTTGAATTCAAACTGAAATTGAAACCCTTGCAGTCCACAGCAGAATGTATTTTCCACTCTGGGTTATATATGCATCATCACATTTTGTACTCGTGTAAAATGTGAAAGTGTCAGGAATAAATACAAAGTACTCCATCCCCCTCAAGTTGTTGTGGAATTCAATTTGACTAAAAATCATAGGGGGCTGCCTGCTGTGTGATCTCTTACAGATGTTATCTGTCCCTCGTTTACTTTATTCAATATTTTAACTGTCAGGTTTATCAGTGCTAATCAATAGCAAACACATCTATAACTGACCCCCAGATATTTTAAAACATGAAGCTGACCAATTATTTCTGAGAAAAGTTTTCTTATTCTTGTGATTGACTGATTTCTGAGTCTTCCTAGTAATACCTTTGAACCAATAATCCTGCATCCTCATTGATGTTTCTAAAAAGGTGCTCTGTTAACTGTTCTTAACACTCCATTATATGTAACTAGAATTATAAGTGCAAATTAAATTAAAATAAAAATTTTACTGGATGTTTGATTCACTGATTTGTAAAACAATTCAGTTCAATGAGATGAAAATCTGCCATCTGTTCATCATATTCAAAATACATGGGTCTGTTTATCATCATTTTTAGAACAATTCTAAAAGGTGTTATACTATAAGCAACTCAAAGAGTTTATGTTTCTTGGTTCGTGCCTTAGTTTCTATTCATTCTTTACTTGGTATTACAGATATGTTCTGGCTTCTTGGTGTTTTTAGCCTATTGTCTTAAATACGAAATCAAACAAACAAAACCAGAAAAAAAAACCCAGTTTCATAGACATAATGTCTGAAAACTCAGAAAAATGAATCTTTAGACACATTCACAACTGACAAAAAGAAATCTTTTTTTCTTGTAGTACTATAGTATAAAATTACCAGATGGTATCTCCTGGTCTCCCGTGAAAACTCCTGTTTTCTTGGTAGACAAAACACTTAAAAGAACAAAAAGCATGGTACTGTACCAAAAACAACATGCCTCCAAGTACTGAGTCTATTTCGATATCGTGCTATTCTTTATTCATTCGTGTTAGACTCTTGCTTCAATTTTTTTTAACAGATGCAAAGAAAAACAAATATTTTATCATTCGTGTAAGACTGTAAGGTTGATGGCTAAGGAAAGGCCCAAGACAATCAATAAAATTCCTTCTTAAATTATCTATCCACAGACACAAAGGCACAGGGTGTATGTGTCCAATGTCATCCATGGTGATAAGACTTTTGAGTAACAACAGGAGAGCATCACCAACAAGAAACCCGTCCCCAAAGGCAAAAGAGCATATGATGCCTGAACAGAGCCTGCTGATCATCCCTGTTCTCCTCTGCAAGCCTCAAGCTGTGATTTACAAACAGTTTTCTTTCGGAATGTGCTGTGAAATTTAAAATGGGTAAATGCAAACCCATTTAAACTTAGCTACTACCTTGAGGCTTTGTTTACTTCCCCAAATGGAGAACCAGTAAGATGCAAAAAGAAGATTCTGGAAAAGTTTGCTATGTAACACTGTTTCCCAAGTCTCCTAAAGAAAAATAGAGCAATGGACAAACATGTTGTAGAAATACCTGATTAAACAATGGGAAAATGCTTTTGTTATTTGCTTTTTGAGATGGCTCAGGGCTCTTCCTTCACTGATGCACTTAGTGAATCTGTCTGAAGAAAATGTGAGTAAAAGCTTAATTATTCTACCATGCATAAGGACATCCAATGTTGGAAGGCCTTGCTGGCTGGTCTGAAGTTGCAGTCTATCATGGCCTGGCAGCTTTTTACAAAAGCTTAGCAACATGAACACTCACTGCCCAGGGAAATTTCCTGCTCCCTACCTGCCCTTATCTGGAGAATGTGGCTTGGCCTGGAGGGCTGACCTTATCTGAATGCTGTCTCTGAGCCTGATTTATCTTTAGCTTGACCCTTAGCACAGATTCCTGCTAGAAGCCTTCTTTACTGCACATATGATAACTAAGACTTTTGCTAGGAGCCTTACGATAGGACCATGCCACTTAAGGCAAATTAGGCTTTTTCCCCAGGCTCTCTAACCCTATATATTCCTTATACTCTGCAATAAAGTTGAGCTGATTTACTGAAGTCTGTTTCCTGGAGGGCTGTCTCTGTCATACCTACAGCCATCCAAACCCTGTACCCCACCTCTGCTCGCCCACCCTCGTGGACCAATGCAGCCAATGATTCCAAGAAGAAGTAGAGCCACCATCCAACATCTCAGAATACTCCAAGGATGTGCACAGATTTTACTTGTCAACTTTTGGCATTTGATATAAACATTCTTTTATCTTGGTATATGGATTTCGTTCACTTCTGTTTAAGACTTGAATTTAAAGGAGTACACTTTGGGAATGTTAGCCTAGTGGAAGCTGTCAGTCACCTGTTTTAAAGCTCCTATATTTTTATGACAAATTTACTTTTGGATTTTAAGTGTGACATTCAGTGAAGAAAACTGGAGTACTTTTGTGCTTCAGTTCCTATTGAAATATATTCCATTTTAAGCTTGATGAATATCGTACTTTTCTAGAAGAAATATCTTTAAAAAAATTCCTTGAGTAAGTGAGTGAATTATCATATTTTTACATAAAGTTTTTTATAACAACTATGACATAACACAATTATTTAAACAGGTTTTCAATTATTTTTCTGCTGAATGATACAGAATGATAAAGTTCAAAGACATCCTTTAGATAATACATAAACCTGTCTTCATTTCTCCAGTGGAAGGAATTAGGGTAATTTATTCAGGATTTAGAATGAGAAAACAATAAAGAGAGTAGCTATGGAATAATCAATAGGCAACACCTCTCCCATAAGAGGGATAAGCAGGCTTCTGCTCCAAGGTCCTTAACTTTGTGGTGATGGCTGTCAGGGCTCTGGGTCCAATACTATATCCACAACCCTTTATAACTGCTCAAGTTCCAGATTTAATTGCCCATTCTACCCAGCAAGAACAGAGATTGAAATGGCTGAATGCCCTGGAAGTTGAACACTTTGTTCTTACATTTATTATTAATAGCTACAATTACACCATGTGGCCGAATGGAAAGGCAATAATAGTCATATATCTAGCTAAAATTGAAAATCGTTTGAATGGTGATTGAGAAATAATTAGCAGCCTACAGCCACAGGGAACTAGTTAAGGAAGAACTTAAAAGTTAGTGTAGCTTCCAGAATCCCTGCCCATCCTTTCATTAACTACACTTCCGCCTACTGTGTGAAGATACTTAAGTTTTTTTCAATTTAAATGTCTTTTATTGATTTATATTTACAATGCCATCTATGTCCATAATGTATTTTCATAATATTCACGGTGTCACCTTCTCCTATGTTCCACCTTCTCCAGCAGAACCCTTTCTTCTCCTCAACTAGACGCCAGTCTACTTTCATGTAGTTTATTTATGAATTGGGACCCATTGAGTTTAATTAGGTTTGTTTCCATGACCATGAGGTGAAGGGTTAGTTGCTGCAGCACGGGCAAACTATCAGTTGCAATACCGCTGAAGACAATGTCTCCCTCTTATTCAGCAATTGTTAGCTACATATAATACTTCACGGAGGAGTGGGGTCTTACGATCCCCACCCCCATCCATGATAAAATGTTGACGAGCACATCCCTGTGGAAGCTTTATGATAGCCATAACTATTGTAAGTTAATGTTTTCAACAGCTATATCATGTCTGGAAGGTAGTTTTCTGCAGCACCCGTCACCTATTTGCTCTTACCTACTTTCTGATCCTCCTTCCGTGATGTCCCCTGAGCCTTAGACAGGGTGAGATAGATGTCCTGTTTCGTGCTGAAAACTTAGACAGGTATTCTTAGCACTTTGGCTGTTTATTAGTCTTAACACTAACTGCCTCCACTGCAAAATAAGGCTTCTCTGACCAAAGCTGAGTATATCACTAGTCTATGGACATAAACAGAAATATTTATAAGGCAACTGCCTTTCTGAGCACAACACAACCATTTAGCATAGCAAAAGTAGTAGGTTATATTTCAAGACTTTTGGCCAGTACCAAGCAAAGATGCTCTTCTATATAATAGGCTTCAAATTCAATTTAAAAAACATAATTACAGTCATAATATTCATGGACTATTATACCAATGTATACAAAGCACCTGACAATTCAGTTTTGTACACCAAGGATCTACAGCTGAGTAATATCATCGATGCCTTTTCACTGTTAACAACCTGAAGTGTGTCTTCTGACACCATAAAAGCTGGCCAGTAGGCAGGAAGCTACTAGCACAGTTTCTGTTTCATCTCTTTGTGTTCTGCCACTGAAGTGTGAAATGTCTTCAGCAGGTCTTACATCTAGTTCTGAGCAGTGGCAATAGGCTATATGTGCTTCAGGGGCCTTGCTGACCAATAACTCATGGGGCACTAGGATATCCAATTGATGGCCTGTAGCTTTTGTGATGAACATTATTCACCTACCTCTATTTAAACTCCTTCATAAGGGGAATTTATTGTGTTTTACCTGGGTATGTGCCCTTCACTATAGGTGCCCTCAGAGGCCAGAACATTTGATTCCCTTGGATCTGGAGTTACAGGTGGTTGTGAGTGCTGGTAGCTGAACTCAGGTCCTGTGGAAGAAGAACAGTAAGCACTCTTAACCGCTGTGCTATCTCCCCAGCCCCTTCTCTTTTTGTAGTAATTTTTAATTAGATTGCAAAGTAGTATGTTTCCATACAGTTTTTTCATACAGCCTTAGTTTTGGTTAACTCTCCTCCCATTTCCTTCCTGTCTCCATGTTTTTTTCTCTCTACTCACTTTCCCAGCTAATGATCTCCACTCTGTTTTTCACCCTTTTTACCATGTCCCCTTGCATAAGAGCTCTTCACAACCCCCATGGTTCCTTTCTCATGTTAATCCTGTTTATAATTTACATATTAGATCAACGCTTATTTTACTAAGTTAATAGGATTTGCAGATTGTAGTTATTGCAATTAACATAACCTGATAGCTGCCAACAATGTAATTCACTATGATCACCATGATTTATCTTTCAAACACCTATTAACACTTAAACTATTTTACTCTACACGAGGTCCTCTTTGTATATGTTGTGGCTGTTAGCTTGGTGTTTTTGTCGAATTCCTAACAGTGGGAGCAGGCATGTCTCTCTGACTCTTCTACCTGCTCTTGGGACTCTTTCCTCCTTCTGGGTTGCCTTGTCAAGTTTGATATGAGGGATTTTGCTTTGTTTTACTGTGTCTTGTTTTGTCCTGTTAGTTTGTTGACTCTTGGAGGCCTGCTGAAGGGAGGCCTTTACTGAAGAGAAATGGAGAGGGAGTAGATCTGGGGGACAGGGGAGCTGTCAGGAGTGGAGAGAGGGGAAACTATGGTTGGGATATATTCTATGAGAGAAGAATCTATTTTCAATTAACACACAAAAAAAGATATTTTACTCTAAATCATGCCTCAATGAGAGTTATGTTCTGCATGCCAAGTTTATAAGATTATAAAATTAAGCCTCTCAAGAACAATTTACCAAAGGCTGGGCCACTTACCATAAAAACAACTATTTAAGAATGATGTGCATCGATTTGGGACATAGAAGTTTGAGAAGATGCTTTACGGAGTCCATAACGTTAAAAGGACTGCTGCAAGAGGAACTGAATTCACTCTGTGTGGTTCTTGGAAGGCATAGTGAGGATCAACCAAGGAGAAACAGAAGCAAGAAAAACATCCTTCAGCAACGCCATGCCCACTACCATTTGGGGTTAGTATGTGGCACATGAAAGCCGCTGACATTAGGCAGATTATCCAAGTGGTGAACGCGAACCTACACATGTGTTCTTAGCTCTTTTATGTTGGAAAATCGCAATCTTTGTTCACTTTGTTTACCTCTAGAGTGAGCTGCCAATGTTTTATTTTTACCAAGTGAACTCTAATTATATTTCAAATTGGTTTGCTTATTATGAACATGAAATGTGACCGTCTTGTTAGTGTAATTTGTTACCAATGGGTCCTAATGATGCTAATGTTTTCACTCACATAATTGCCAAGACTGAAGACCCCTGCATGGGCTTCTATGTTTCTTTGTATGAATCTTCTTACATCAGCACAATGACTTTCGTTTATTGGCTACTTTAAATTTCATATAAATTTTTAAAGAAATCACATTAATATTAAAATTATTGAGTCATGAAATAAACCTAAATGAGGATGGCATGATGACTCAGGGGGTAAAGCCACTTTTCACTTTTGTCAGGTAAGCCTGACAACTTGAGTTCAGTCCCTGGGATCTACATAGTGAAGGGGAGAACAGATTCTGTGAAGTTGTCCTCTGACCTCCACATATGGCAAGCATGAGAGGAAACATGTACGTACACACACACACACACACACACACACACACACACACACACACACACATGCATACATGAACAAACAAATAAATAAACTGGATAAAAAATTTAAATACACTTGAATAACTAGACTAAATCAATTCCTGTATCTGAAATCATCAATATTTTCACTCATCGACCCATCTTTCTCTATCTATCTGACCCAATTTGAAGTTGAAAGTATAAAAAGATTCAATTGGAGCCGTCTGGGCTCTCTTCAACCCCTTCACCTCTTTCTCTTTCTGATTTGCTTACCAGTAAATGTTTATGTACCCCACAACATTCAATTTGCTTTTTCTAGTTCAAAGTTTGCTTTTGTTTCCTAAACCAGCAAACGCCTCCTAGGCATTTCTTTCCTTATATAAACATTTAAACAGTCTGTGGAATACCTGAGCCATTCACATGATTGTGACGTCAACAAGTAGCAAATGTTAGAGATAAAAGTCTTCCCACTGCTGTATCTCAACCACCCACTTCCACCCACTTCATCCCTGAACTAGGTACCCTTGTTTACTAGCGTGTTCTTCCAGAGATATTTTAGTGCAAAAACAAATGGCAGCTTGGCATGTGTCCTGTTCTGCGCATTGCTGTTAACACTTAGTATGTTATCCTTTCCTCTCAGGACACAAAGGAGATCCCTTTCTTCATCATATAGAATCATCCTACTTTTCTAATAAATGGGCCATAAAATATTTAATTCAGTTTTCATTGACTCAACTTTAGGTTCTTTAACAAATAAATATAATTTATTAAAAATATATATGGTAGCCAGGCATTGGTGGCGCATGCCTTGAATCCCAGCACTCGGGAGGCAGAGGCAAGCGGATCTCTGTGAGTTCAAGGCCAGCCTGGGCTACAGAGTGAGTTCCAGGAAAGGCACAAAGCTATACAGAGAAACCCTGTCTTGAAAAACCAAAAAAAAAAAAAAAAAAAA